>JAAAWM010011882.1:0-118130 GCA_036873465.1 Thinopyrum obtusiflorum
ACAAAATATGACTCTATATGAATGCCTCTGGCGGTGTACCGGGATGTGCAATGATCTAGCGTAGCAAACTACATCAAAAAACGGACAAGCCATGTAAACATCATGCTAGCTATCTTATGATCATGCAAAGCAATATGACAATGATGGAGCGTGTCATAATAAACGGAACGGTGGAAGTTGCATGGCAATATATCTCGGAATGGCTATGGAAATTCCATAATAGGTAGGTACGGTGGCTGTTTTGAGGAAGGTATAAGGTGGGTGTAAGGCACCGGTGAATGTTGCGCGGTACTAGAGAGGTTAGCAACGGTGGAAGGGTGAGAGTGCGTATAATCCATGGACTCAACATTAGTCATAAAGAACTCACATACTTATTGCAAAATCTATTAGTAATTGAAACAAATTACTACGCGCATGCTCCTAGGGGGGGTAGATTGGTAGGAAAAGACCATCGCTCGTCCCCAACCACCACTCATAAGGAAGAGAATCAATAAATAAATCATGCTCCAACTTCATCACATAACGGTTCACCATACGTGCATGCTACGGGAATCACAAACTTTAACACAAGTATTTTTACCAATCCACAATTACTCACTAGCATGACTCTAATATCACCATCTTTATATCTCAAAACAATCATAAGGAATCAACTTCACATAGTATTCAATGCACTTTATATGAAAGTTTTTATTATATCCCTCTTGGATGCCTATCATATTAGGACAAAATTTATAACCAAAGAAAATTACCATGCTTTTTAGAGAGACTCTCAAAATAATATAAGTGAAGCATGAGAGTTCAACAATTTCTATAAAATAAAGCCACCGCCGTGCTCTAAAAAAAATATAAGTGAAGTACTAGAGCAAAATTGCCTAGCTCAAAAGATATAAGTGAAGCACATAGGGTATTCTAATAAATCACGATTCATGCATGTCCCTCTCAAAAGGTGTGTACATAAAGGATGATTGTGGCAAACTAAAAATCAAAGACTCATATCATACAAGACGCTGGGGGGGGGGGGGGGGGGGGGGGGGGGGGGGGGGGGGGGGGGGGGGGGGGGGGGGGGGGGGGGGGGGGGGGGGGGGGGGGGGGGGGGGGGGGGGGGGGGGGGGGGGGGGGGGGGGGGGGGGGGGGGGGGGGGGGGGGGGGGGGGGGGGGGGGGGGGGGGGGGGGGGGGGGGGGGGGGGGGGGGGGGGGGGGGGGGGGGGGGGGGGGGGGGGGGGGGGGGGGGGGGGGGGGGGGGGGGGGGGGGGGGGGGGGGGGGGGGGGGGGGGGGGGGGGGGGGGGGGGGGGGGGGGGGGGGGGGGGGGGGGGGGGGGGGGGGGGGGGGGGGGGGGGGGGGGGGGGGGGGGGGGGGGGGGGGGGGGGGGGGGGGGGGGGGGGGGGGGGGGGGGGGGGGGGGGGGGGGGGGGGGGGGGGGGGGGGGGGGGGGGGGGGGGGGGGGGGGGGGGGGGGGGGGGGGGGGGGGGGGGGGGGGGGGGGGGGGGGGGGGGGGGGGGGGGGGGGGGGGGGGGGGGGGGGGGGGGGGGGGGGGGGGGGGGGGGGGGGGGGGGGGGGGGGGGGGGGGGGGGGGGGGGGGGGGGGGGGGGGGGGGGGGGGGGGGGGGGGGGGGGGGGGGGGGGGGGGGGGGGGGGGGGGGGGGGGGGGGGGGGGGGGGGGGGGGGGGGGGGGGGGGGGGGGGGGGGGGGGGGGGGGGGGGGGGGGGGGGGGGGGGGGGGGGGGGGGGGGGGGGGGGGGGGGGGGGGGGGGGGGGGGGGGGGGGGGGGGGGGGGGGGGGGGGGGGGGGGGGGGGGGGGGGGGGGGGGGGGGGGGGGGGGGGGGGGGGGGGGGGGGGGGGGGGGGGGGGGGGGGGGGGGGGGGGGGGGGGGGGGGGGGGGGGGGGGGGGGGGGGGGGGGGGGGGGGGGGGGGGGGGGGGGGGGGGGGGGGGGGGGGGGGGGGGGGGGGGGGGGGGGGGGGGGGGGGGGGGGGGGGGGGGGGGGGGGGGGGGGGGGGGGGGGGGGGGGGGGGGGGGGGGGGGGGGGGGGGGGGGGGGGGGGGGGGGGGGGGGGGGGGGGGGGGGGGGGGGGGGGGGGGGGGGGGGGGGGGGGGGGGGGGGGGGGGGGGGGGGGGGGGGGGGGGGGGGGGGGGGGGGGGGGGGGGGGGGGGGGGGGGGGGGGGGGGGGGGGGGGGGGGGGGGGGGGGGGGGGGGGGGGGGGGGGGGGGGGGGGGGGGGGGGGGGGGGGGGGGGGGGGGGGGGGGGGGGGGGGGGGGGGGGGGGGGGGGGGGGGGGGGGGGGGGGGGGGGGGGGGGGGGGGGGGGGGGGGGGGGGGGGGGGGGGGGGGGGGGGGGGGGGGGGGGGGGGGGGGGGGGGGGGGGGGGGGGGGGGGGGGGGGGGGGGGGGGGGGGGGGGGGGGGGGGGGGGGGGGGGGGGGGGGGGGGGGGGGGGGGGGGGGGGGGGGGGGGGGGGGGGGGGGGGGGGGGGGGGGGGGGGGGGGGGGGGGGGGGGGGGGGGGGGGGGGGGGGGGGGGGGGGGGGGGGGGGGGGGGGGGGGGGGGGGGGGGGGGGGGGGGGGGGGGGGGGGGGGGGGGGGGGGGGGGGGGGGGGGGGGGGGGGGGGGGGGGGGGGGGGGGGGGGGGGGGGGGGGGGGGGGGGGGGGGGGGGGGGGGGGGGGGGGGGGGGGGGGGGGGGGGGGGGGGGGGGGGGGGGGGGGGGGGGGGGGGGGGGGGGGGGGGGGGGGGGGGGGGGGGGGGGGGGGGGGGGGGGGGGGGGGGGGGGGGGGGGGGGGGGGGGGGGGGGGGGGGGGGGGGGGGGGGGGGGGGGGGGGGGGGGGGGGGGGGGGGGGGGGGGGGGGGGGGGGGGGGGGGGGGGGGGGGGGGGGGGGGGGGGGGGGGGGGGGGGGGGGGGGGGGGGGGGGGGGGGGGGGGGGGGGGGGGGGGGGGGGGGGGGGGGGGGGGGGGGGGGGGGGGGGGGGGGGGGGGGGGGGGGGGGGGGGGGGGGGGGGGGGGGGGGGGGGGGGGGGGGGGGGGGGGGGGGGGGGGGGGGGGGGGGGGGGGGGGGGGGGGGGGGGGGGGGGGGGGGGGGGGGGGGGGGGGGGGGGGGGGGGGGGGGGGGGGGGGGGGGGGGGGGGGGGGGGGGGGGGGGGGGGGGGGGGGGGGGGGGGGGGGGGGGGGGGGGGGGGGGGGGGGGGGGGGGGGGGGGGGGGGGGGGGGGGGGGGGGGGGGGGGGGGGGGGGGGGGGGGGGGGGGGGGGGGGGGGGGGGGGGGGGGGGGGGGGGGGGGGGGGGGGGGGGGGGGGGGGGGGGGGGGGGGGGGGGGGGGGGGGGGGGGGGGGGGGGGGGGGGGGGGGGGGGGGGGGGGGGGGGGGGGGGGGGGGGGGGGGGGGGGGGGGGGGGGGGGGGGGGGGGGGGGGGGGGGGGGGGGGGGGGGGGGGGGGGGGGGGGGGGGGGGGGGGGGGGGGGGGGGGGGGGGGGGGGGGGGGGGGGGGGACCAAACTGATAATTCGAAGATAAATACAAAGATATCAAATCATGCATATAAGAATTCAGAGAAGATTCAAATAATATTCATAGATAAGCTTATCATAAGTCCACAATTCATCGAATCTTGACAAACACACCGCAAAAGAAGATTACATCGGATAGATCTCCAAAAACATCGAGGGGAACATGGTATTGAGAATCAAAGAGAGAGAAGAATCCATCTAGCTACTAGCTATGGAACTGTAGGTCTGTGGTAAACTACTCGCGCTTCATCGGAAGGGCAATAGAGTTGATGTAGATGCCCTCCGTGATCGAATTCCCCTCCGGCAGGATGCCGAAAAAGGCCCCAAGATGGGATCTCACGGGAACAGAAGGTTGCGGCGGTGGAAAAGTATTTTCGTGGACTCCCCTGAGGGTTTTGGAATATATGTTAATATATAGGACGAAGAGCTAGGTCAGGAAGGTCCTGAGGGGCCCACAAGATAGGGGGCGCCCCCTAGGGCGCGCCCTCCACCATTGCCGCCGCCTCGTGGCTCTTCTGGCTTGGACTCCAAGTCCCCTAGGTGTCTTCTAGTCCAAGAAAAATCATCGTGAAGTTTCATTCCGTTTGGACTCCGTTTGGTATTCCTTTTCTGCAAAACTCAAAAACAAGGAAAAAACAGAAACTGGCATTGGCTCAAGGTTAATAAGTTAGTCCCAAAAATAATATAAAATATCATAATAATGCATATAAAACATCCAAAATAGATAATATAATAGCATGGAACAATCCAAAATTATAGATACGTTGGAGACGTATCACTATCCAGCATGCATCTAGTGTACTAAGTTCATGGAAAAATGGAGTAATGCAATAAGAATGATGACATGATGTAGACAAGATCTATTCATATAAGAATAGACCCCATCTTTTTATCCTTAATGGAAACGATACATGCGTACTTCTCCTTCTGTCATTGAGATTGAGCACCGCAAGATCTAACCCATCACAAAGCACCTCTTCCCATTGCAAGAAAAATCAATCTAGTTGGCCAAACCAAACCAAAGTTTCAAGAGAATAAATACGAGGCTATAATGATCATGCATAAAAGATTTCAGAGAAGACTCAAATAATATTCATAAGTAGAACAGATCATAAACTCGCAATTCATGGGATCCCAACAAACACACCGCAAAAAGTCATTAAATCAAATAGATCTCCAAGAACATCGAGGAGAACATTGTATTGAAGATCAAAGAGAGAGAATAAGCCATCTAGCTACTACCTATGGACCCGTAGGTCTGTGATAAACTACTCACACATCATCGGAGGAGCAGCAATGAGGATGATGAACCCCTCTGTGATTGTTTCCCCCTCCGGCAAGGTGCCAGAAAAGGGCTGTAGATTGGATCTCGTGGTTCTGGAACTTGCGGCGGCTAGAATTGTTTTTCGTCGACTCCTCTAGGGCTTCTAGAATATTTGGGTTTTTATAGAGCTGAGAGATGGTAGAGAGGACACTCATGGGCCCCACTACCCACCAGGGCATGCCAGGGGCCTCTGGCATGCCCTGGTGCCTTGTGGGCCCCACGGGCCTCCCTCTGATACTTCCTTGGCTCCCAAGTTGTCTTCTGGGCAGAAAAAAAATCTCTAAAAAGTTTCGTTGCGTTTGGACTCCGTTTGATGTGGATATTCTGTGAAGTAAAAAAAAGCAAAAAATAGCAACTGGCACTGGGCACTATGTCAATAAGTTAGAACCAAAAATGATATAAAGTTGCTAGTAAATGAATGTAAAACATCCAAGATTGATAATATAATAGCATGGAACAATACAAAATTATAGATACGTTGGAGACGTATCAATGTACAACCCCGATGACAATCCGAGCAATTGGTTCATAGTTTTTTGGGATAATTGATTTTATGTACCTAGTTGGGTCACACTTAGCTGGTTTACCCCTAGTTTCCGAAAACACGCGTTCCTGCCCAAATCACTTTGCTCATCTTGTGCTTTTGCCCTTTGACCATTTGACCGTCATCTTGAAAACTTCATAACAAATTCATACTAACTAAGAAAAATGCAAATAATATATCAAAATTTCCATTCATGAGAATGTGTTCGAAAGTCCCCATCTCAATTTTAGCTCATATAGGTGATGGGGACTTTCAAACACTTTTGTCATGAATGCAAATGGCGTGCACATATAGGTGATGTTTTTATGAACATTTTGATATCTTATTTGAATTTTTCTAAGTTAGTATGAATTTTTTATGAAGTTTTCAAAATGATTGTCAAATGGTCAAAGGGCAAAAGCATAAGACGAGCAAAGTGGTTTGGGCAGGAATGCGTATTTTCAGAAACTAGGGGTAAACCAGCCGAGTGTGGCCCAACTAGGGGCATAAAACCAATTATACCTACTTTTTAACGTGCTTCAGCTTTTTCAACCCCCATGTTATACATGAGCGCAAGCCATGGACATAGCACTATGGGCGGAATAGAATGCGGTGGTAGAGATTAATATGGAGAAGACAAAAAAGGAAGATAGTCTTAGATCGATGCGGCTAATCAACGGGCTATGGAGATGGCCATCAATTGATGTCAATGAGAGGAGTAGGGATTGCCATGCAATAGATGCACTAAGAGTTATAAGTGTATGAAAGCTCAAACTGAAAGCTAAGTGGGTGTGCATCCAACTTGCTTGCTCATGAAGACCTCAGGCATTTGAGGAAGCCCATCATTATAATATACAAGCCAAGTTCTATAATGAAAAATTCTCACTAGTATATGAAAGTGAGAACATCGAGACTCTCTATATGAAAACCATGGTGCTACTTTGAAGCACAAGTGTGGAAAAGAATAGTAACATTGCCCCTTCTCTCTTTTTCTCTCATTTCATTTTTTTGTTGGGCTCTTTTTGGCCTCTCTTTTTTATTTCCTCACTGGGACAATGCTCTAATAATGATGATCACCACACTTCCATTTACTTGCAACTTGATATTACAACTCAATAAAACTGAAACATATGACTCTATATGAATGCCTCTTGCAGTGTACTAGGATGTGCAATGATGCTAGCATAACAGGTATGATAATGATGAACGGTGGCTGAGCCACAAATAGTATGTCAGCCATATGATCATGCAAAGCAATATGACAATGATGATGTGTGTCATAATAACGGAACGGTGGAAGTTGCATGGCAATATATCTAGGAATGGCTATGGAAATGCCATGATAGGTGGGTATGGTGGCTGTTTTGAGGAAGATATAAGGGGGGCTTATGTGTGGTAGAGCATATCATATCACGGGGTTTGGATGCACCGATGAAGTTTGCACCAACTCTTGAGGTGAGAAAGGGAAATGCACGGTATCGAAGAGGCTAGCAAATTACGGAAAGGTGAGAGTGCGTATAATCCATGGACTCACATTAGTCATATAGAACTCACATACTTATTGTGAAAGTTTATTAGCCCTCGAAGCAAAGTACTACTATGCACGCCCCTAGGGGGATAGATTCGTAGGAAAAGACCATCGCTTCCCCGACCACCACTAATAAGGAAGACAATCAATAATAAATCATGCTCCAACTTCTTAACATAACAAGAGAATATACGTGCATGCTTCGGGAATCACAAACCTTAACACTAATATTCTTACTAAACCACAATCATTCACTAGTACCTACCACATATTACCATATTTGTATCTCAAAACTATTGCAAGGAATCAAACTTATCATATTCAGTGATCTACTTGAAAGTTTTTATTATATCCCTCCTGAATACCTATCATATTAGGACCTATTTCATAACATGTGCATATTGTGTCGGTGTACAAAAGTAGGGGCTCTCCTTTTGACCCCTTTACTTGTGCACGGGCAGTCAGAGCCACGCGCCGCGGCCACACTTCGCAGGGCAGAGGAGGGAAGCCGGAGGAGAAGCCAAGGCACAAGACAACCAAAGCAACGCCAAGACCAGAAACACAAAGAGCAAGAGTGCAAGGTGGGCAACCCCCTCGGCAAGATCCCAGCCCCGGCAAGAGCCTTGCCGGGGCATTTGCCTGACGCCAGTGGAGCGCGCCTTCCTTGAGCCCAAAGGTTCCAATGCCATCAACCACATTGGGACCAAGGCTCGGGAGGCACTTCCATGGCGGCATGCAGATCTTTGTGAAGATCAGATGAGGACCAGAAGACGACGATCCTCGGCAGGATCCTAGCCGAGGAAATCCACAAGACCCCCGGCAAGCACCTTGCCGGGGACGACCGCGACGTCACGGCAAGACCCTTGCCGAGCCCCCGGCAAGACCCTTGCCGGGGCCCCGGCAAGACCCCTTATCGGGGACATCAGCAGGGCCACAGCCAGGCCCACGCCTGCCAAGACTCCACCGCCATCCTCCCCCATGCAGCTGCCAGCTCAACCAGCTGAGCAGGCACCTGCGTGGCGATGAGCGGCCTCTACACCGACTCAGCAAGCACCTGCGTGGTGACATGCAGACCTTCATGAAGGCCCTGCCACCGTGCCAGCTCAGCTGCCTGCCTACATGGCGCCACACACCTCGTTGGCCTGGACGCGCGTGGGGGCCAGGCAAAGCGGCGACAGCTGGGACGAGCCTCCCCACCGTCCCCGATAAAGCAAGAGGGGCGCGTCAGCAGCGCATTTAATGCGTTTTGTCCCGCAGCGCCCAAGGATAGACTCATCCACTGTACACCTTTTCACCTCCTGTGTGCCACTGTGGCAACCCCTTTTACCTATAAAAGGAGGCCCGAGGCGTCCAGGAGAAGGATTCGGATCTTGGAGACAAGTTACCCCCTGTAGCTAGCTCAAGAACTCAAGAACACTCAGATATACACCAAAGCAGGAGTAGGGTATTACGCATCTTTGCGGCCCGAACCTGGGGGGGGGGCCCCCCCGCGTTCATCTTCTCGACCCGCTCTTGGCACAGCCCCGCGCCCACCAACCGTAGCAAAAGGGATCCGCGCCCCGTGATCCCATAGGTGTCGTTTCCCCGACATCTTTGGCACGCCAGGTAGGGGGCGCAGGCTGTGAAAATCCAGTTTGGAAGTTAGCGCATCAGCTTTGTCATCACCATGGCCCCTAGGAAGAAGGGCTTCACAGCCATCGGGTCGCCCGGAGCCGGCCCGTCCGCGCCAGCACGGGCAGGCGACGGGGCGGCCACGGATGGCACCAGAAACGCCGCCCGCGATCGTCCATGTTGCTCTGGCGATCAAACCCAGGACAGCGGCGCCAACCGAATCCAAGACGACGAGCCGCGCGTCGTTGGGCCCGGGGACGGAGCTGTGCTGCCCACGGGCAGCACGGTGACCGCCCGGACGCTCCCACCAGCGCCCGCGCCATGACCCTTTCAGAGCGCCAGTGCGGCGACGGAAAAGCTAAGTCATGCCAAACTTTAAATATTTCCTTTTTATATAAGGTTATTCCCCTCAGAGATCCCGTTCTTTGTATGGAAAACCTGCACGAAATGGGGCCATTCCGCTATTGGCAACGCCCTTACTCTATTTCGAGTCCGCTCAACAGTTTAAGCGGCCGCGTCGAGAACGGCATGGTAGCCTTCCGCAACTGGCAACGCTCTCGATTCTGACTCGAGTCAAGCTCGACAGTTCGAGCGGCCACGTTAGGGGCGGTAAGGTGGTTCGCCCAGCAGCAAGCACACCCGGCAGGCCATTGGGGATCCGTTCTCAAGACGCTGCCCTGGATTTACGCGCCGGCAAGCCTACCCGGTCAACGTAGGGTGGACATAATAAGGAAAGTTGAACAGGGAAATAACATGCACTGACTCAAAAGTACTGCAGAGTTATATTACATCAATTGTTGCTGCGGTTCTAACTAAAGATAAAACTTGTCTTGGTCATGAACCTGCAGCGACGATAAGAAACGGGGTGCCTAATCCCGGCGCTGGCCCTCCACCCTCTGAATTCCGTCGATACCGCTGATGACGGGCTTGATACGCTCCCTGAGTGGCGCGAGGTCAGCATCCTCCGGCAAGCTCTCCAGCGCGGCGTCGAAGTCGAGGTCGGGGTACCAGTACGCCACCTTGGTGAGGACCTTGGTCATGGCACCCCGGCAAAGCTGTCGGGCCTCATCGGCCAGTGAAGCTGCCCTGTTGGTGCGAAACCGCTCCAGGGCCCCGAGAACACCCTCAAAGAACAGGGTCAGCTTGGCATTGGTGGTCCCACTGCGCTCTGGGGCGTACCTCACATCTGGCATCCCCATGGTAGCCAGCTGCGCGGTGCTCCTGCCGGCGACGTCCACGAGACGGCCGATCCAGCGTTTTTCACCCTCCACAAGATCCTTGTAGCTGGCGGCCTCGTTCTTCCGCAGCTGCTTCTCAGTCTCCAGCTCCTTGGCCAGGATCCCCTCCCGGGCCTTGGCCTCCGAGAGCATCCCCTCAAGGTTTTCCAGCTTCAGCTTCAGGTCCCTGATGGAGTTGTTCGCCGTGGAGAGCAGCTCGGCCTTGCCGAGGATTGCGGCCTGCGCGTCAGCCAAGGTGCCCTTCGTCGCGTCCCTCTCCCCCGTCAGCTCCAGGGCCTGCTTCTTCAGCTCGTCCCGCGCCGCCTCCTTTACCATTTACTGCGATGTGACGCATGCGTGTGGAGTCCGCCCCGCGCATGACCCCCACGTCACGCACGACCCTCCACGTCACGCATTCAACGCGGGTCGTGGGGAAGCGCAGCGGACGAAGCGGTTACTACGGTAAAGATCCGCCCCGCCTGCCCGCGCACCGTTCTGGGCCTAGCCCAACAATGCGTCGCGCTTATGTGTGGCCCAGGCCCGGGGGCTCCTGTCGGTGTACAAAAGTAGGAGCTCTCCTTTTGACCCCTTTACTTGTGCACGGGCAGTCAGAGCCACGCGTCGCGGCCACACTTCGTAGGGCAGAGGAGGGAAGCCGGAGGAGAAGCCAAGGCACAAGACAACCAAAGCAACGCCAAGACCAGAAACACAAAGAGCAAGAGTGCAAGGTGGGCAACCCCCCCGGCAAGATCCTTGCCGGGGCGGCCCCCGCAGCCCCGGCAAGAGCCTTGCCGGGGCACTTGCCTGACGCCAGTGGAGCACGCCTTCCTTGAGCCCAAAGGTTCCAATGCCATCAACCACATTGGGACCAAGGCTCGGGAGGCCCTTCCATGGCGGCATGCAGATCTTTGTGAAGATCAGATGAGGACCAGAAGACGACGATCCTCGGCAGGATCCTAGCCGAGGAAATCCACAAGACCCCCGGCAAGCACCTTGCCGGGGACGACCGCGACGTCACGGCAAGACCCTTGCCGAGCCCCCGGCAAGACCCCTTGCCGGAGACATCAGCAGGGCCACAGCCAGGCCCACGCCTGCCAAGACTCCACCGCCATCCTCTCCCATGCAGCTGCCAGCTCAACCAGCTGAGCAGGCACCTGCGTGGCGACGAGCGGCCTCTACACCGACTCAGCAAGCACCTGCGTGGTGACATGCAGGCCTTTGTGAAGGCCCTGCCACCGTGCCAGCTCAGCTGCCTGCCTACATGGCGCCACACGCCTCGTTGGCCTGGACGCGCGTGGGGGCCAGGCAAAGCGGCGACAGCTGGGACGAGCCTCCCCACCGTCCCCGATAAAGCAAGAGGGGCACGTCAGCAGCGCATTTAATGCGTTTTGTCCCGCAGCGCCCAAGGATAGACTCATCCACTGTACACCTTTCCACCTCCTGTGTGCCACTGTGGCAACCCCTTTTACCTATAAAAGGAGGCCCGAGGCGTCCAAGAGAAGGATTCGGATCTTGGAGACAAGTTACCCCCTGTAGCTAGCTCAAGAACTCAAGAACACTCGGATATAGACCAAAGCAGGAGTAGGGTATTACGCATCTTTGCGGCCCGAACCTAGATAAATCCCCCCCGCGTTCATCTTCTCGACCCGCTCTTGGCACAGCCCCGCACCCGCCAACCGTAGCAAAAGGGATCCGCGCCCCGTGATCCCATAGGTGTCGTTTCCCCGACATATTGCCATTACTATTTATTACACTCTCAAAAATATATAACTGAAGCATGAGAGTGCAACCATTTCTATAAAATATAACCACCGTCGTGCTCTAAATGATATAAGTGAAGCACTAGAGCAACTGCCTAGCTCAAAAGATATAAGTGAAGCTCATAGAGTATTCTAACTAATCGCGAATAAATGTGTGTCCCTCTCAGAAGGTGTGTGCAGCAAAATATGATTGTGGTAAACTAAAAAGCAAACAAAGCAAAGACTCTTAATACACGATGCTGCAAGCAAAACCCATATCATGTGATGAATAAAAATATAGCTCCAAGTAATTTACTGATGGTTGGTAGACGAAAGAGGGGATGCCTTCTTGGGCATCCCCAAGCTTAGACACTTGGGTCTCCTTGAATATTACCTTGGGGTGCCTTGGTAATCCCCAAGATTAGGGTCTTGCTGCTCCTTATTCCTTCATCCATCATGATCTCACTCAAAACTTGAAAACTTCAGCACACAAAACTCAACAGAAACCTCGTGAGATCCGTTAGTATAACAAGAAAATCATAAACTTTAGGTAAAGTTCTAAACCCATTCATATTTTATTGTTTAATAATACCTACTGTATTCTAACTTCTCCATGACTTATACCCCCCCCCCGGGGGGGGGCCCCGATACAATCCATAGAATCATTAAAACAAGCAAACTATGCAACGAAAACAGAATCTGTCAAAAACAGAACAGTCTGTAATGATCTGAACAAACTTAGTACTTATGTAACTTCCAAAATTCTGAAAAATTAGGACAACGTGGGAAATTTGTATATCAATAATGAGTAGAAATTCAGAATTTTATCACGTTTCAGTGATTTTTAAAAATTCTAGTACTAGGCGCAAAAGTTTATGTTTTTTCATAGAATCAAGTCAACTATCAACCAAATCATCCCAAAGGTTTACTTGGCACAAAAACTAATTAAAATATAAAAACACCATCATAATACTAGCATAATTTTGTGGAGACAAGAAAACAGAAAATAAATCAAGACAATAAGATAACTATTGGGTTGCCTCCCAACAAGCTCTATTGTTTTACGCCCCTAGCTAGGCGTAATGCATAGTTTCAAGTATTATCATCCTTAGTTTCCAACCCATGGGTGGCCCTCATAATGGATTCATATGGTGGCTTAATTCTCTTTCTCGAGAAGTGTTCCATTCCTTTCTTTAATGGAAATTGAAACCTTATGTTTCCTTCTTTCATATCAATAATAGCACCTATGGTTCGTAGGAAAGGTCTACCAAGTATTATAGGACAAGACGGATTGAATTCAATATCAAGAAAATGAAATCCACGGGCACATAATTTCTATTAGCAAGAATAAGCACATCATTTATTCTACCCAATGGTTTCTTAATAGTTGAATCTGCCAAGTGCAAATTAAGGGAACATTCATCCATGATAGTAAGGCCTAGCACATCACATAAAGATTTTGGTATAGTGGAAACTCTAGCACCCAAGTCACATAAAGCATTGCATTCATAATCTTTAATTTTTAGTTTAATAGTAGGTTCCCACTCATCATATAACTTCCTAGGTATTGAAACCTCCAACTCTAGTTTTTCTTCAAAAGCTTTCATCATAGCTTCTACAATATGTTTATTAAAAGCTTTATTTTGTTCATAAGCATTGGGTGAATTTATCATGGATTGCAACAAGGAAATACATTCAATTAAAGAACAACTATCATAATTAAAGTCCTTGAAATCCAAAGTAGTGGAGATCATCACCCTCCGAACAATTGGGACACCTTCTAGATAAAGTAGACTTATCTCAGTCCCTTTTTCATCAAGTTTTATATTACTAAATAAAGATTCAATGGGTGAGACACCAACCATTTTAATAACTTCATCATGATTACGGTAAAAATCGGGCGAAACAACCTTTTCTAGGAATTCTCGCTTAGCTCTCAACCTAGCGGTTCTTTCTTTACTTTCATTAATGGAGACATAGATAGCTTTAATGGACTCATTAATATCAAGCTTAGGTGGCAAAATTTTAGATTTGAGATTTTCCACATCATGAGCAATTATATCCATGTTGCTAGCCATATCATCAACTTTATTCATTTTTTCTTCAACCATGGCATTAGAAATCTTTTGAGAAT
The DNA here is from genome assembly GCA_036873465.1 of Thinopyrum obtusiflorum. Classification (NCBI taxonomy): domain Eukaryota; kingdom Viridiplantae; phylum Streptophyta; class Magnoliopsida; order Poales; family Poaceae; genus Thinopyrum; species Thinopyrum obtusiflorum. The sequence continues at coordinate 13,561 of JAAAWM010011882.1, forward strand.
TAATGAATTCTTTAATATTACTGTCAAGATCAGTAGGTATCCTATTATTATTATAAGAATTTCCATAGGAGTTACCATAATTATTAGAGGAATTTCCGGGATATGGTATAGGATCAAAATTGCCTCTATAAGCATTGCTATTGAAATTATTTCGAGAGAGAAAATTCACATCAACGGAATCATTATTTTTCTCAATCAAAGTAGATAATGGAACATCATTAGGATCAACATGAGCATTCTTACTAGCAACCATTTTCATAAGAGCATCCATTTTATCACTCAACGTAGTAATTTCTTCAACAGAATTTACCTTCTTACCAGTTGGAGCTCTTTCGGTATGCCATTGAGAGTAATTTGCCATAACATTATCATGGAGTTTTGTAGCTTCTCCCAATGTGATTTCTATAAAGGTACCACCTGCAGCAGAGTCTAGAAGATTTTTAGAAACAAAGTTTAGTCCCACATAGAAATTTTGTATAATCATCCATAAACTTAAACCATGAGTGGGACAATTTATTATCATTAATTTCATCCTATGCCAAGATTGTGCAACATGTTCATGCTCAAGTTGCTTAAAATTCATAATTTGATTTCTAAGAGAGATAATTTTTGCAGGAGGAAAATACTTGGTAATAAAGTCAACCTTACACTTATCCCAAGAATCAATACTATTTAGTGGCAGGGATGAAAACCAAGTTTTAGCTCGGTCTCGTAATGAGAACGGAAATAATTTCAATTTGACAATATAATTACCAACATCTTTTTCTTTTGCATATCCCATAATTCAACGGAAGTATTAAGATGGGATGCAACATCTTCATTAGGACTACCAAAAAGTTGTTCTTTCATAGCAAGATTTAGCAAGGCGGCATTAATATCAAATGACTCCGTGCTAGTGGTGGGAGGAGCAATTGGAGTACTAATAAAATCATTATTATTAGTATTTGAAAAATCACACAACTTAGTGTTTTCTTAAGACATGGTGACAAAGTAAACAAAGAAGCAAATAAAAATAATTTTGTGTTTTTGTAAAAAAATAGAAGTGGGGAAGATGAAAATGAGAGGCAAAGGCAAATAAAAATATGAGCAAGTAGATGATAGTTTGTGTGAAGGTACTTGATAGGTTTTGATGATGTCTCCTGCTACTTGTGAGGTGAGTTGGGATTTCCTCGAAGAGGATAGGATGAAGCAGTATATTAGAGACAAGTATTTCCCTCAGTTAAGAACCAAGGTTATCAATCCAGTAGGAGAACCACCCAGAACCTCGTTAGCAGCAACTGGACAAACAAAAGCAAATACTTGGACCCAACGCAAACAAGGGGGTTGTCAATCCCCTCGGCGGTTACTTGCAAGGATTAAATTTCATAGTGGTAGATAGATAAATAAATTGCAAAATAAAATATAAAAGAATTAAAATTGCAGCAATGTATTTTTGTGTTTTTATATATGATAAAAGTAGACCCTGGGGCCATAGTTTTCACTAGAGGCTTCTCTCTCGAGCACATAACATACGGTGGGTGAACAAATTACTGTTGGGAAATTGATAGAAAAGCGCATAGTTATGACGATATTCAAGGCAATGATCATGTATATAGGCATCACGTCCGAGACAAGTAGACCGACTCCTTCCTGCATCTACTACTATTACTCCACTCATTGACCGCTATCCATCATGCATCTAGAGTATTAAGTATAAAACAGAGTAACGCCTTAAGCAATATGACATAATGTAGACAAAGTAAACCCAATCAATATGAATAAACCCCATCGTTTTATCCTTAATGACAACAATACAAATACATGTCTTATCCCCTACTTTGTCACTTGGATATAGAGCGCCGCAAGATTGAACCCATCATAATGTACCTCTCCCATTGCAAGATAAATCAATCTAGTTGGCCAAACCAAACCGATAGATCGGAGAGAAATAAAAGCTATAACAATCATGCATAATAAAGTTCAGAAAAGACTCACTTAATATTCATGAATAATTTGATCATAAACCCACAATTCATCGGATCCTAACAAACACGCCACAAAAGAAGATTACATCGGATAGAACTCCAAGAAGATTGAGGAGAACATTGTATTGAAGATCAAAGAGAGAGAGAAGAAGCCATCTAGCTACTAGCTATGGACCCATAGGTCTGTGGTGAACTACTCACGCATCATCGGAACGACATCAAGGATGATGTAGATGCCCTTCGTGATCAATTCCCCCTCCGAAAGAGCACCGGAGAAGGCCTCCAGATCGGATCATGGATGAACAAAAACTTGCGGCAGTGGAAAAAATGTTTCGGGTCGCTCTCTGTTGGTTTCCTAATATTTGAGAATTTATGAAGGTGGAATTAGGTCAGACGGAGCCACGTGGGGCCCACAAGGCATTAGGCACTCCATGTTGCCTTGCCATCTCCTCGCACTCGTCTGGTGTCCTCCCAAAGCTTCCAGGGTCTCTCTTGTCCAGAAAAAAATTGTCAAGAAGTTTTGTAACGTTTGGACTCCATTTGATACTGATTTCCTGGAAAACCAAAAACAAGCAGAAAACACCAATTAGCACTAGGCACTGGGTAAATAGGTTAGTGCCAAAAAATGATATAAAATATCATATAATTGCATGTAAAACATCCAAGATTGATTCTATAATAGCATGGAACAATCAAAAATTATAGATACGTTGGAGACATATCAGTACACGCATGTCTGGCCCTTTTGATTGCAGTTTTATATCTTCGGATGCATTTCTTAACTTCCTTACATGATCTGCAAACTAGTCAATGAACTCTGCCTTGTGCTTCTGCTCCAAGTTTCACCCACCCCTTTTCTTTAATTCTTCCTTGTGAACCCTATGGAAAAGAAGTAAACTAGTCATGAACTTAGTTGAGATATACTCGTTAGCAACATTGTAGTATGACTTAGTTAGGTGATTGAAACTTACCCCATGTACTTCTCTACTTCTGGACAATTCTCGAGTATATATCTATGCATTTTTCCCCAATCCTAAGAGCATGTTTTCTAGTGGGCAGCTGATAACCCACAAGTATAGGGGATCACAACAGTTTTCGAGGGTAGAGTATTCAACCAAAATTAATAGATTTGACACAAGGGGAGCCAAATAATATTTGTAAGTATTAGCAGTTGAGTTGTCAATTCAACCACACCAGGAGATTAAATATCTGTAGCAGAGTGACCAGTAGCACAGTAATATGATAGTTTGATAGTAGTAGTAGTAGTAACAGTAACAGCAGTAATTTTGTAGCAGTTGTAACAATAGCAATAGTAACTTAGCAAGAACAATATGTGAAAAACTCATAGGTATTGGATCAGTGATTTCGTTGGATGATATTCATCATATAACAGTCATAACCTAGGGCGACACAGAACTAGCTCCAGTTCATAAATATAATGTAGGCATGTATTCCCTAAATAGTCATACGTGCTTATGGAAAAGAACTTGCATGACATTTTTCGTCCTACCCTCCCGTGGCAGTGGGGTCCATAAGGAAACTAAGGGATATTAAGGCCTCCTTTTAATAGAGAACCAGGGGGGGGGGGGGGGGGGGGGGGGGTACATGAACTCCTCAAACTACGGTCATCACCGGAAAGTATCCCAATTACTGTCACCCTGGGGTTTACAGATCATAACATGTAATAGGTGCATATGACTTGCAAGATCAGATCACGAACATAGATACAATGGTGAAAACATAAATGGATCAGATCTGAAATCATGGCACTCGGGCCCTAGTGACAAGCATTAAGCATAGCAAAGTCATAGCAACATCAATCTCGGAACATAGTAGATACTAGGGATCAAGTCCTAACAAAACTAACTCGATTACATGACGAATATCATCCAACTCCTCACCAACCAGCGAGCCTATGAGGGAATTACTCACTCCCGATGGGGAGCATCATGAAATTGGTGATGGAGTATGGTTGTTGATGACGAAGACCGAAGATCCCCCTCTCCGGAGCCCCGAATAGGCTCCAGATCTGACCTCCCGATGAAGAACAGGAGGTGGCGGCGGCTCCGTATAGTAAAATGGGATGAAACTTTCTCTTCTATTTTTTCTCCAAAAATAGGATTTTATAGCGTCGGAATTAGGGTCGGCGGAGCCCCGAGGGCCCCACTACCCACCAGGGCACGCCAGAGGGGGGTGGCGCGCCCTGGTGTCTTGTGGGCAGCCTGGGCCCCCCTCCAGTGGGTCTTGGTTCCAGAAATTATTATATATTCCAAAATAATTCTCCAAAAAGTTTCGGGGCAATTCTGAGAACTTTTATTTCTGCACAAAAACAACACCATGGTAGTTCTGCTAAAAACATCATCAGTTCGGGTTAGTTTCATTCAAATTATGCAAATTAGAGTCCAAAACAAGAGCAAAAGCGTTAGCAAAAGTAGATACGATGGAGATGTATCAACTCCCCCAAGCTTAACCCATTGCTAGTCTTCAAGCAATTCAGTCGACAAACTGAAAGTGATAAAGAAAAACTTTTACGAACTCTTTTGTTCTTGTTTACATATATATGCTTAAATAGCACCCAAGTTCTCAGCAAAGATCATGACTAAACATGTCAACAATAACTCTTAGAAATTATATTAACTCATATCAATGGCATAATCAACTAGCGAGCAATAATAAAATATCTCAAATGCCAACACTTTGTCAAAACAATCATGATATAATATGACAACAGTGGTATCTCGCTAACCCTTTCTGAGACCGCAAAACATAAATGCAGAGCACCTCCAAAGTTCAAGTAGCGACTAAACATTGTAATTCATGGTAGAAGAGATCCAGTCATGATGCATTCAACATTAACTATACACAATGCATGAGGATGACACTAGTGCCCTCAGGTCTGGCGCTTGTTTGAGAAGGTGATGACTCAACATAAAACTAAATAGATATTCCCTTCGCAGAGGGAAGCATGGATTTGCAGAGGTGCCAGAGCTCAAAGCTAAAATCAGAGATAAATATAATTTTGGGAGGTGCACCCTTCCTGTCGATGTTACAACCAAGAGTTTTCAATATCTTCCATGCTAAACAAATTAGCGGCGGTTCCCAAGCGGTAAAAGTAAAGTTTACTCCCCCTCCACCAACAAACACAAGCCATGGCTAACTGAATCCACGGGTGCCTTCCATACCAACAACAGTTCTAGGGGAGTTTTGTTTAAATATTTGTAATTTTGATTTCGGGACTGGACATCCCTATTACCAGCCCCTCTCATGCAAGGATGAGTGAATAAACACTCATCATGAGAATAACCCGCTTAGCATGGAAGATACTGACCACCCCCTATCGCTTCATGAGCTGTCCAAGCACACAAAACAGATGTTCATTTGAATATTTAGAGGTGGCACATGCAAATTTACTTGGAACAGTAGGGTAATACTGCATATAGGTAGATATAGCGAACTCATCTGGAATAACTTTGGTTTAAGGATTTTGATGCATAGGCAGTATTCCCGCTTAGTATGGGAGAAGGCTAGCAAATAGATTGAGAAGCGGCCAACTAGAGAGTGAAAACGGTCATGAACATGCATTATGAATAATAGACATTGAATACTAGCATGAGTAGGATATAAGCACCATGAACATAAATATCGTGGAGGCTATGTTGGTTTTGATTCAACTACATGTGTGAACATGTGCCAAGTCAAGCCACTTGAAACATTCAGAGGAGGATGCCATATTATCATACTACATCACAATCATTTTAATGCATGTTGACACCCAAGATAAATCATTATCCACTCCTAGCTAGTTAGGCATGGCATGAGCAAATATAATCTCTAATTGTCATTGCAAACATGTTTAATCATAATATGTTGAATCATGGATACTGAGTTAAACATATTTACAAAAACAAAAACTAGTTGAGTTCATACCCGCTTTTCTCTGCCATAGTCACTTCATCAAATATCGTCATTACTGCCTTTCACTTGCATGACCGAATGATATGAAAATAATAATAATAGTGCAAGAGTGTCGTGGACTAAGCTAGAATCTGCAACATTTTATTCAAAGGGAAAGACAAAATAATATGGGCTCTCTATTAGATCAACAATAATGCATATGAGAGCCACTCGACATTTTCATCGTGATCTTCCCTTTGGTACGACTCAACAAAAGAAAAGAAAAATAATTTCAGAGAAACACACTGACATATTTTGGAGTTTTTAGTTTTTCTTGAAAAGGAAACAAATTAAAGAAGAAAAAACAAGAACAAGAAAAACTATTTACACGGGAAAGCTCCCAACAAACAAAAGAAGAAATGGGAAATCTTTTTGGGTTTTCTTTTAATACTACAACTAAATTAAACTAGAAAGAAAAACCGAAAAGAAGCAAGAAATATTTTGGATTTTCTCAAAGTTTTTCAAACACACAAGAAGAAAGAGAGAGAAAATCTAGCATGGATAATACAATGAAAAAGTGTGGACACCGACAACTGAAATGAAATGTGTGAACATGAATGTAATGTCGGTGGAAATACGTACTCCCCCAAGCTTAGGCTTTTGGCCTAGCTTGGTAATCACTATCCGCGGCCTGGATAATAGTCAGAGTGATAACTCATAATGGAGGCTCTTGGTGCGGCCTCCTCAGCCCGTCGAGCAACCTCGACCGCCGCATTGTACTTGCGGGCCTCACTCTCAAGAATGTAATATCTTATTTTGTTGTGATAATCAAAGAGAGTAGGTGCAGGCAAAATAACATGCACAATAGGGCTTTTATTGAACATCAAGTTGTAAGTGTAGTTAGTGGTTGTGGCCTTAATGAACTTATGGCGCTTCATTTCCTCAAAGTCTAAGTACTGAGTAGGTATAATGGGATCATTAGGCCAAGGTGACACACCCAGCTCCTTAGCTAACGGGGGGCATAAATTCCACCATAAAAGTGACCACTATCAGCGTTGCGTTGCAACCTTCATGCAAGGATGGCTCCAAGATTATAACATTTATTTCCCATCAGAGCAGTGTGTATGAGGCTCAAGTCAGGGGCACATAGTGTGCTGCTATCCTGCTTGCCCACGACGCATTTGCCATTAAAGAGTGCAAAGTAATGAATTGATGGAAAATGTAAACTTTCTATTCTAGCTTGAGTCACTGTCCTCTATCCTTACCGTAACAGAGACTAGTAAAAAATGACTCATACTCAGACCTTAGTGGTTTGTCCAGCGAACCCCAATATGGAATTTTACATGCAACACAAAGCACTTTTAGAGGCATGGAGAAAGCATTGTCATAAAGGCTAAATGAAACTCTAGACTCATGAGGATGATATTTAACTTTCTTAGTGAATGTCTCTATGAGGTTGAGATGTTGGATGCACTTATCTGCGATAAAAGGACCGAGCTCGATGTTGTGAACATACTGTTCAAATTCTTCCTTGATACCTGCACCAACCATGAACTCGTTACACGGCCATAGGCGCGATTTGGTGTCGGCTGATGCGGCTTGAAAGTGCGTCGGTATTTCCCCAAAGAGGAAGGGATGATGCAGTACAGCTACGGTAGGTATTTCTCTCCGTTATGAAACCTATCAATCTAGTAGGAGAACCAAGCAACACTATGTAAACGGTACCTGCACACAAAGAACAAATCCTCGCAACCCAACACGTAAGAGGGGTTATCAATCCCTCCTCGGTAAAAAGATAGATTGATTTGTATGAAGTTGGATAAATAGATCTGAATAAAACGTGAAATAAAAGATGCAAATAAAAAGTGCAGCAAAGTATTTTTGGGCTTTTGGAATAATAGATATGAAAACAAATGCGGTGAAAAATAGATCTAAAACCAATATGATAAAAGATAGACCCGGGGGCCATAGATTTCACTAGTGGCTTCTCTCAAGAAAATAGCACATGGTGGGTAAACAAATTACTGTTGGGCAATTGATAGAAGATCGAATAATTATTACGATATCCAAGGCAATGATCAATATATAGGCATCACGTCCAAGATTAGTAGACCGACTCCTACCTGGGGGGGGGGGATCTACTACTATTACTCCACACATCGACCGCTATCCAGCATGCATCTAGTGTACTAAGTTCATGGAGAAATGGAGTAATGCAATAAGAACAATGACATGATGTAGACAAGATCTATTCATGTAGGAATAGACCCCATCTTGTATAGTAACGATACATACGTGTCTCGCTACCCCTTCTGTCACTGGGTGAGTACACCGTAAGATCGAACCCATCACAAAGCACCTCTTCCCATGGCAAGAAAAATCGATCTAGTTGGCCTAATTAATTTCATATATTGCAATTTCTTTTGACAAGCTCAAATAAATTTAAGTGGAGAACATGAGCATAAAAATTTTCATCTCCCAAAATAATATAAGTGAAGCAAGAGAGAATTTCTTCAAAAATTTACTAACTCTCAAATAAATCTAAGTGAAGCATAAGAGGATTTCTTCAAAAAAATTCAAAGCACACCATGCTCAAAAAGGTATAAGTGAAGCACTAGAGCAATTCCATAGCTCAAAAAATATTTAAGTGAAGCATATAGAGCAATTATAACAAATCATAGCATAATTTTGGGTCTCTCAAATAGGTGTGTCCAGCAAGGATACTTGTGACAAACTAAAAAGCAAAACAAGCAAAGACTCATATAATACAAGACCCTCCAAGCAAAACTCATGATATGTGATGAATAAAAATATAGCTCCAAGTAAAATTACGGATGGTCGTTAGAAGAAAGAGGGGATGCCTTCCGGGGCATCCCCAAGCTTAGTTACTTGGTTATCCGTGAATATTAACTTGGGGTGCCATGGGGCATCTGCAAGCTTAGGCTCTTGACACTCCTTATTCCTTCATCCATCGTGATCTCAGCCAAAACTTGAAAGCTTCAATCACTCAAAACTTAACAAAACCTTCGTGAGATCCGTTAGTATAAGAAAACCAATCTTTACTTTAAGTACTATTGCAAACCCATTCAATTTTTTTATTGCATTATATCCACTGTATTATAAATTTACCATGGCTTATACCCTCCAATACAATCCATAGGGGGGGGGGGGGGGGGGGGGGGGGGGGGGGGGGGGGGGGGGGGGGGGGGGGGGGGGGGGGGGGGGGGGGGGGGGGGGGGGGGGGGGGGGGGGGGGGGGGGGGGGGGGGGGGGGGGGGGGGGGGGGGGGGGGGGGGGGGGGGGGGGGGGGGGGGGGGGGGGGGGGGGGGGGGGGGGGGGGGGGGGGGGGGGGGGGGGGGGGGGGGGGGGGGGGGGGGGGGGGGGGGGGGGGGGGGGGGGGGGGTCAAATATACTATCACACAAAGCTATCCCAAAGGCTTTACTTGGCACAAACACTAATTAAAACATAAAAAAACAATCATAATAGTAGAATAATTGTGAAAACACTCAAGAACAGAAATAAAAATGCAAAAATAAATTTTATTCATTGGGTTGCCTCCCAACAAGCGTTGTCGTTTTATGCCCCTAGCTAGGCATAATGCATATATTCAAGTATTGTCATCTTTAGTTTTTGCTACTTTTGTGAGGGCTTTCTAAAACCCGGGAGGCTCTTTACGATTCCCTAAATTCTCGGGAAAAGAGACCATCTTGAGATCTAAAAATATCCAAATGCTTATTGCAAAGAGTAATCAAAGTATTCATGCGATTGAGGTTTCCACTAATGTGTTTGAGAGGTTCATTATATTTTTGCAACTCAACCAAATGTTTATGTAAATCACCCAATTTTTGTAAAATTTGAAACCCTTCTTGTGTAAAAGAAAACCCCTTTTTGGTGGTGGAACTCCCAATATACCCTCTAGGATTTCATAAGCAGCATTAGCATCAAGCTCAATAAAGTTCGCTTTTGCGGCAAAATCCAAAAGTTGTCTATGATGCAAAGCTAATCCTATGTAAAAATTATGAAGCAAAATTTTTGCGTCCCCCTTTAGATTGCAAATGCGATAGGATTCCATTAACCTATACCAAGCAACTTTCATATTTTCTTCTTGTTTTTGCTTGAAGTACAAAACTTCAAAATTTGGTGACAAAGGAGGGGTAGTCATGCTAGTCATAGCAACAAGGTAGGCAAACAAGAGATCTGACGAGAAAAAGGCGAATAAAACGCCAAATTTTTGTGAAGTGGGGGAGATGAAAACGAGAGGCAAATGGCAAATAAATAAATTATAAGGAGATGAGATTTGTGATTAGGAACCTGATAGATGTTGATGATGTCTCCCCGGCAACGGTGCCAGAAATTGCTTTTGTTGCGGCTTGAAACTGCGTCGGTATTTCCCCAAAGAGGAAGGGATGATGCAGTACAACTACGGTAGGTATTTCCCTCAGTTATGAAACCAAGGTATCAATCCAGTAGGAGAACCAAGCACCACTATGTAAATGGTACCTGCACACAAAGAACAAATCCTCGCAACCCAACACGTAAGAGGGGTGTTGTCAATCCCTCCCCGGTAAAAAGATAGATTGATTTGTATGAAGTTGGATAAATAGATCTGAATAAAACATGAAATAAATGATGCAAATAAAAAGTGCAGCAAAGTATTTTTGGGTTTTTGGAATAATAGATCTGAAAACAAATGCGGTGAAAAATATATCTAAAAGCAATATGATAAAATATAGACCCGGGGGGCATAGATTTCACTGGTGGCTTCTCTCAAGAAAATAGCACACGGTGGGTTAACAAATTACTGTTGGGCAATTGATAGAAGATCGAATAATTATGATGATATCCAAGGCAATGATCAATATATAGGCATCACGTCTAAGATTAGTAGACCGACTCCTGCCTGCATCTACTATTATTACTCCACACATCGACCGCTATCCAGCATGCATCTAGTGTATTAAGTTCATGGAGAAATGGAGTAATGCAATAAGAACGATGACATGATGTAGACAAGATCTATTCATGTAGGAATAGACTCCATCTTGTTATCCTTCATAGCAATGATACATACGGGCCTCGCTACCCCTTCTGTCACTGGGTGAGGACACCATAAGATCGAACCCATCACAAAGCACCGCTTCCCATGGCAAAAAAATTTGATCTAGTTGGCCTAAATTCAAAGTTCATCGGATCCCACCAAACACACCGCAAAAAGGGTTTACATCAAATAGATCTCCAAGAGACCATTGTATTGAGAATCAAGAAGAGAGAAGAGGCCATCTAGCTACTGCCTATGGACCCATAGGTCTATCGTAGACTACTCACGCATCATCGAAGAGGCACCAATGAGGATGATGAACCCCTCCATGATGGTGTTAGAGTGGATCTCGTGGTTCTGGAACTTGCGGCGGCTGGAATTGTGTTTCGTCTGCTCCCCTAGGGTTTCTGGAATATTTGGGAATTTATAGGGCCAAGAGGCGGTGCAGGAGACCCTCGTGGGCCCCACAATCCACCAGGGTGCGCCTGGGCTCCTAGGCGCGCCTTGGTGTCTTGTGGCCTCCCCTCTGGTCCTTCCTTGGCCCCCAAGTTGTTTTCTGGTCCAAAAAAATCTCCAAAGAGTTTCGTTGTGTTTGGACTCTGTTTGATAGGGATATTCTGCGAAGTAAAAAACAAGCAAAAAATAGCAACTGGCACTAGGCACTATGTCAATAGGTTAGTCCCAAAAAATGATATAAAGTTGCTATAAAATGATTGTAAAACATCCAAGAATGGTAATATAACAGCATGGAACAATCAAAAATTATAGATACGTTGGAGATGTATCATCGGCGTCTCGCATCGAGCTTGCACTTGGTTCAATATAGGATTATCGTATCGAGCTTCCACTGGATGATGCCTCCGAGGACCTCCTCCTGAAAGACCTCCTAAAGAGGTGCATTTTATTCATGAAAAATTTTCTGAAATTTTTGGATCACAAATTTTTTGTCAACAAAACTTCACAAGATTGATAGCAACTGCTCATATGGATGCCTAGAGGCCAAATGAAGCATTCAAACTACTTGGAACTCAAAGAATTCAACATGCAAGCTCCTCTACATCAGCACCAAGAGTAGCTAAATACTCAAAAATTAAGCCACTAGAACAAAAACGAATTGGAGCAATGGAGGATTCACATACCAACTAGCAATCCCCCAAAATAGTTTCGAAAATAGAGCTTTGAGCAAAGAGATCAAAATCCGCGGGTTTAAGAGCAAGAACACAAGAGAGACAGAGAGAGAGAGAGAGAGAGAGAGAGAGTGCAAGAGTGATTTTTTCTGGAGGTAGGAGATGACATGGGCTAAAGGGATAAGTGAGGGGGGCCACGTGTGGCCCACTACCCACCAGGGCGCGCTTGGGGTAGCTGACGCGCCCTGGTGTCTTGTGGGCACCAGGGGCACCCCCTCGTAGTGTTATTTGCATAAAAAAATCTTAAATATTCAGGAAAAAATCATGTTAAAATTTCAGGTCATTCTAGCACTTTTATTTTTGACGACTTTTTTATTGCACGAAAAATTCAGAAAATAGGTTAAACATAGCATTTTATTTTATTTAACTAAGAAAAACAGAAAACTAAAAGTAGGGATAGAAGGTTGTGCCTACTAAATTCATCGACCACATGCCTCTCGAAAATAATCCATTAATAAGGTTGATCAAGTCTTATTAATAATCACTTTCGATTAACATGAACCCGAAGAACTGTCGTAAAGCACTAAGTTACCTCAACGGGAATATGCATATCCCCAACAATAAGTATTTCATATTTCTTCTTGGCAGTAGGTAAAGGGAGTTGAAAACTTCCAATAGTAATTGTCAGAGACTTTTCAATAACATTAATACCATTCACTTGGAATTGTTTCTTCGAAAAGTGCACCGTATGCTCATTACCATTGATATGAAAAGTGACTTTGCTTTTATTGCAATCAATAACAGCCCCTGCAGTATTCAAAAAGGGTCTACCAAGGATAATCGACATGTTGTCGTCCTCAGGCATCTCAAGTATAACAAAGTCGGTTAAGATAGTAACATTTACAGCAACAACGGGCACATCCTCACAAATACCGATAGGTATGGCAGTTGATTTGTCAGCCATTTGCAAAGATATTTCAGTGGGTGTGAGTTTATTCAAATCAAGTCTTTTATATAAAGAGAAAGGCATAACACTAACACTAGCTCCTAAATCACATAAAGCAATTTTGACATAATTTCTTTTAATAGAGCATGGTATAGTTGGTATTCCCGGATCTCCAAGTTTTTTAGGTACTCCATCATTAAAACAATGATTAGCAAGCATGGTGGAGATTTCAGCTTCAGGTATTTTTCTTTTATTAGTAACAATTTCTTTCATGTATTTAGCACAAGGGGCCATCTTTAAAATATCAGTCAAACGGGTACCTAAAAAGACTGGCCTAAGCATTTCAGCAAAGCATTCAAATTCTTCATCATCTTTCTTCTTAGATGATTTAGGTGGAAAGGGCATGGGTTTCTGAACCCATGGTTCTCTTTCTTTACCATGTTTTCTAGCAACAAAGTTTCCTTTATCATATCATTTATTTTTAGGTTGTGGGTTATCAAGATCAATAGTAGGTTCTATCTCAACATCATTATCCGGTTCTTTATCATTGTCTGGTTGGGCATCATTATCGTTTTCATTATCACTAGGTGAATGTTCATTACCAGATTGAGTTTCAGCATCTGAGATAGAGACATCGTTATTATCTTTAGGAGGTTTTTCTATTTCAGGTTCACTAGAGGTATGCAAAGTCCTATCATTTTTGTTTTTCTTCTTCCTTTTAGAAGGACTAGGTGTATCAGTATTAATTCTTTGTGAGTCTTGTTCAATTTTTTTAGGGTGTCCCTCAGGATAAAGTGGTTCCTGAGTCATTTTGCCTCCTCTAGTTGCTACTCTAACAGCATAATCATTCATATTATTATTCATTTCACTAAGAAATTCTCTTTGAGATTTAGCAACTTGTTCTAACTGAGTTTGAACCATAGAGGCATGTTTTCCTGCACCTCTAACATCATTAGTGATTCTAAATAACAAGTCACTCAAGCTAGCAATCATATCAGAATTTTGTTTCAATTGTTTCATAACATTTGCATTGAAGTGATCTTGTTTTCTAATGTAGTTATCAAATTCATATAAGCATTGACTAGGATGTTTATTGTAAGGGATATCACCTTCATCAAACTTTAATAAAGAATTTACCTCTACCACCTATGGTGGTGGTGTGTCAAGTCCATGAATTTCTTTAATAGGAGGTAAATTTTTAATGTCTTTAGCTTTAATACCTTTTTCCTTCATACATTTCTTTGCCTCCTGCATATCTTCAGGACTTAGAAATAGAATACCCCTCTTCTTTGGAGTGGGTTTAGGCGGTGGTTCAAGAAGAGTCCAATCATCATAATTCTTCAATATATTATTCAGTAATTCCTCGGCTTATTCAATAGTTCATTCCCTAAAAACACAACCAGCAGAACTGTCTAAGAAATCCCTAGAAGCATCAGTTAGTCCATTATAGAGGATATCAAGTATTTCATTTTTCTTAAGAGGATGATCAGGCAAAGCATTAAGTAATTGGAGAAGCCTCCCCAAGCATGTGGGGGACTCTATTCTTCGATTTGCACAAAGTTAAATATTTCCTGTAAGGCAGCTTGTTTCTTATGAGCAGGAAAATATTTTTCAAAGAAGTAATAAATCATATCCTGGGGACTACGCACACAACCAGGAGCAAGAGTATTGTACCATATCTTAGCATCACCCCTTAGTAATTAACTCTGGGTCGACAGAGAACTCATAATCCTTATCAGTAACAAAGATAGGTGAAGTAGCAAACTTAGGTTCACATTTCATTCTAGCATTCAAAGATTTTTCTTTCAAGTTGCATAATAATTTCTTAAGATCATCTCTATCCTTACAAGCAAGAAAGTCTCTAGCTACCTCTCCATCCATAACATAACCCTCGGGTGTCTTAGGCAATTCAAATCTAGGAGAGCTAGGTCTAATAGGTATTTCATACTTTTCAGTTTCAAAGACTTCATCAGTTTCAGTAATTTCATCAGTTTCAGCATTCTCTATATCTTTAGCTCTAACTATTTGTTCATCAAGAAATTCACCTAGTGGCACATTATCATCAAGTAAGGTACTATCATCATCATAAGCATCATTCATAGCAGAAGTAGCATCATCAATAACTCGTGACATATCAGAATTAATAGCAGGTGGTGGTGTTGCAAGTCTATTCAAAACAGAAGGTGAATCAAGTACACAGCTAGATGGCAGTTCCTTACCTCCCCTCGTCTTAGAGGAAAAATCTTGGTTCTTGTATCTTTCAGATTCTTCATAGTGATAAATAGATAATAATCCCAAGTTACTCAAGAAATATAGCTATGCTCACTGGCAACAGCGCCAGAAAAAGGTCTTGATAACCCACAAGTATAGGGCATCCCCAAGCTTAGTTACTTGGTTATCCTTGAATATTAACTTGGGGTGCCATGGGGCATCTGCAAGCTTAGGATCTTGACACTCCTTATTCCTTTATCCATCGTGATCTCAGCCAAAACTTGAAAGCTTCAATCACACAAAACTTAACAAAACCTTCGTGAGATCCGTTAGTATAAAAAAACCAATCTTTACTTTAAGTACTATTGCAAACCCATTCGAATTTTTTTATTGCATTGTATCCACTGTATTATAAATTTACCATGGCTTATACCCTCCAATACAATCCATAGATTCATCAAAATAAGCACACAATGCAAAGAAAACAGAATCTGTCAAAAACAGAACAGCCTGTAAAGATACGAATTGTTATCATACTTATGTAACTACAAAAATTCTGAAATATTAGACAACAGAGGAAATTTGTATATAAATCTTTTGTAAAACATTCAGAATTTTTCGTCGCTTCTATGAATTTAGAAAATTCTGTTACTGGACGCAAAATTTTCTGTTTTTCAACAAGATTAAATATACTATCACCCAAAGCTATCCCAAAGGCTTTACTTGGCACAAACAATAATTAAAACATAAAAAAACAATCATAACAGTAGCATAATTGTGAAAACACTCAAGTACAGAAATAAAAATGCAAAAATAAATTGTATTCATTGGGTTGCCTCCCAACAAGCGTTGTCATTTTATGCCCCTAGCTAGGCATAATGCATATATTCAAGTATTGTCATCTTTAGTTTTTGCTACTTTTGTGAGGGCTTTCTAAAACCCGGGAGGCTCTTTACGATTCCCTAAATTCTCGGGAAAAGAGACCATCTTGAGATCTAAAAATATCCAAACGCTTATGGCAAAGAGTAATCAAAGTATTCATGCGATTGAGGTTTCACTAATGTGTTTGAGAGGTTCATTATATTTTTGCAACTCAACCAAATGTTTATGTAAATCACCCAATTTGTGTAAAATTTGAAACCCTTCTTGTGTAAAAGAAAACCCCTTTTTTGGTGGTGGAACTCCCAATATACCCTCTAGGATTTCATAAGCAGCATTAGCATCAAGCTCAATAAAGTTCCCTTGTGCGGCAAAATCCAAAAGTTGTCTATGATGCAAAGCTAATCCTATGTAAAAATTATGAAGCAAAATTTTTGCGTCCCCCTTTAGATTGCAAATGCGATAGGATTCCATTAACCTATACCAAGCATCTTTCATATTTTCTCCTTGTTTTTGCTTGAAGTACAAAACTTCAAAATTTGGTGACAAAGGAGGGGTAGTCATGCTAGTCATAGCAACAAGGTAGGCAAACAAGAGATCTGACGAGAAAAAGGCGAATAAAACGCCAAATTTTTGTGAAGTGGGGGAGATGAAAACGAGAGGCAAATGGCAAATAATGTAAATTGCAAGGAGATGAGATTTGTGATTAGGAACCTGATAGATGTTGATGATGTCTCCCCGGCAACGGTGCCAGAAATTGCTTTTGTTGCGGCTTGAAACTGCGTCGGTATTTCCCCAACGAGGAACGGATGATGCAGTACAACTATGGTAGGTATTTCCCTCAGTTATGAAACCAAGGTATCAATCCAGTAGGAGAACTAAGCAACACTATGTAAACGGTACCTGCACACAAAGAACAAATCCTCGCAACCCAACGCGTAAGAGGGGTGTTGTCAATCCCTCCCCGGTAAAAAGATAGATTGATTTGTATGAAATTGGATAAATAGATCTGAATAAAACATGAAATAAATGATGCAAATAAAAAGTGCAGCAAAGTAATTTTGGGTTTTTGGAATAATAGATCTGAAAACAAATGCGGTGAAAAATATATCTAAAAGCAATATGATAAAATATAGACCCGGGGGCATAGATTTCACTGGTGGCTTCTCTCAAGAAAATAGCACACGGTGGGTTAACAAATTACTGTTGGGCAATTGATAGAAGATTGAATAATTATAATGATATCCAAGGCAATGATCAATATATAGGCATCACGTCCAAGATTAGTAGACCGACTCCTGCCTGCATCTCCTATTATTACTCCACACATCGACCGCTATCCAGCATGCATCTAGTGTATTAAGTTCATGGATAAACGGAGTAATGCAATAAGAACGATGACATGATGTAGACAACATCTATTCATGTAGGAATAGACTCCATCTTGTTATCCTTCATAGCAACGATACATACGGGCCTCGCTACCCCTTCTGTCACTAGGTGAGGACACCATAAGATCGAACCCATCACAAAGCACCGCTTCCCATGGCAAAAAAATCAATCTAGTTGGCCTAACTAGACCAAAGATTCGAAGAAGAAATACGAGGCTATAAATAATCATGCATATAAGAGATCAAAGAAACTCAAATAATATTCATGGATATAGATCTGATCATAAACTCAAAGTTCATCGGATCCACACCGCAAAAAGGGTTTACATCAAATAGATCTCCAAGAGACCATTGTATTGAGAATCAAAAAGAGAGAAGAGGCCATCTAGCTACTGCCTACGGACCCATAGGTCTATCGTAGACTACTCATGCATCATCGGAGAGGCACCAATGAGGATGATGAACCCCTCCGTGATGGTGTTAGAGTGGATCTCGTGGTTCTGGAACTTGCGGCGGCTGGAATTGTGTTTCGTCTGCTCCCCTAGGGTTTTTGGAATATTTGGGAATTTATAGGGCGAAGAGGCGGTGCAGGAGACCCCTGTGGGCCCCACAATCCACCAGGGCGCGCCTGGGCTCCTGGGCGCGCCTTGGTGTCTTGTGGTCACCACAGGCCTCCCCTCTGGTCCTTCGTTGGCCCCCAAGTTGTTTTCTGGTCCAAAAAAATCTCCAAAGAGTTTCGTTGTGTTTGGACTCTGTTTGATAGGGATATTCTGCGAAGTAAGAAACAAGCAAAAAACAGCAACTGGCACTGGGCACTATGTCAATAGGTTAGTCCCAAAAAATGATATGAAGTTGCTATAAAATGATTGTAAAACATCCAAGAATGGTAATATAACAGCATGGAACAATCAAAAATTATAGATACATTGGAGATGTATCATCGGCGTCTCGCATCGAGCTTGCACTTGGTTCAATATAGGATTATCGTATCGAGCTTCCACTGGATGATGCCTCCGAGGACCTCCTCCTCGAAGACCTCCTAAAGAGGTGCATTTTATTCGTGAAAAAATTTCTGAAATTTTTGGATCACAAATTTTTTGTCAACAAAACTTCACAAGATTGATAGCAACTACTCATATGGATGCCTAGAGGCCAAATCAAGCATTCAAACTACTTGGAACTCAAAGAATTCAACATGCAAGCTCCTCTACGTCAGCACCAAGAGTAGCTAAATACTCAAAAATTAAGCCACTAGAACAAAAACGAATTGGAGCAATGGAGGATTCACATACCAACTAGCAATCCCCCAAAATAGTTTCAAAAATGGAGCTTTGAGCAAAGAGATCGAAATCCGTGGGTTTGAGAGCAAGAACACGAGAGAGAGAGAGAGGGAGAGAGAGAGAGAGATAGAGAGAGAGAGAGAGAGCGCGCAAGAGTGATTTTTTTCTGGAGGTAGGAGATGACATGGGCTAAAGGGATAAGTGAGGGGGGCCACGTGTGGCCCACTACCCACCAGGGCGCGCTTGGGGTAGCTGACGCGCCCTGGTGTCTTGTGGGCACCAGGGGCACCCCCTCGCAGGGTTATTTGCATAAAAAATTCTTCAATATTCAGGAAAAAATCATGTTAAAATTTCAGGTCATTCTGAGCACTTTTATTTTTGACCACTTTTTTATTGCACGGAAAATTTAGAAAATAGGTTAAACATGGCATTTTATTTTATTTAACTAAGAAAAATAGAAAACTAAAAGTAGGGAGAGAAGGTTGTGCCTACTAAATTCATCGACCACGTGCCTCTCAAAAATAATCCATTAATAAGGTTGATCAAGTCTTATTAATAATCACTTTCGATTAACATGAACCCAAAGAACTGTCGTAAAGCACTAAGTTACCTCAACGGGAATATGCATATCCCCAACAATAAGTATTTCATATTTCTTCTTGGCAGTAGGTAAAGGGAGTTGAAAACTTCCGATAGTAATTGTCAGAGACTTTTCAATAACATTAATACCATTCACTTGGAATTGCTTCTTCGGAAAGTGCACCCTATGCTCATTACCATTGATACGAAAAGTGACTTTGCTTTTATTGCAATCAAAAACAGCCCCTACAGTATTCAAAAAGGGTCTACCAAGGATAATCGACATGTTGTCGTCCTCGGGCATCTCAAGTATAACAAAGTCGGTTAAGATAGTAACATTTACAGCAACAACGGGCACATCCTCACAAATACCGATAGGTATGGCAGTTGATTTGTCAGCCATTTGCAAAGATATTTCAGTGGGTGTGAGTTTATTCAAATCAAGTCTTTTATATAAAGAGAAAGGCATAACACTAACACTAGCTCCTAAATCACATAAAGCAATTTGACATAATTTCTTTTAATAGAGCATGGTATAGTTGGTATTCCCGGATCTCCAAGTTTTTTAGGTACTCCATCCTTAAAACAATAATTAGCAAGCATGGTGGAGATTTTAGCTTCAGGTATTTTTCTTTTATTAGTAACAATTTCTTTCATGTATTTAGCACAAGGGGCCGTCTTTAAAATATGAGTCAAACGGGTACGCAAAAAGACTGGCCTAAGCATTTCAGCAAAGTGTTCAAATTCTTCATCATCTTTCTTCTTAGATGATTTAGGTGGAAAGGGCATGGGTTTCTGAACCCATGGTTCTCTTTCTTTACCATGTTTTCTAGCAACAAAGTTTCCTTTATCATATCATTTATTTTTAGGTTGTGGGTTATCAAGATCAATAGCAGGTTCTATCTCAACATCATTATCCGGTTCTTTATCATTGTCTAGTTGGGCATCATTATCGTTTTCATTATCACTAGGTGAATGTTCATTACCAGATTGAGTTTCAGCATCTGAGATAGAGACATCGTTATTATCTTTAGGAGGTTTTTCTATTTCAGGTTCACTAGAGGTATGCAAAGTCCTATCATTTTTGTTTTTCGTCTTCCTTTTAGAAGGACTAGGTGTATCAGTATTAATTCTTTGAGAGTCTTGTTCAATTTTTTTAGGGTGTCCCTCGGGATAAAGTGGTTTCTGAGTCATTTTGCCTCCTCTAGTTGCTACTCTAACAGCATAATCATTCATATTATTATTCATTTCACTAAGCAATTCTCTTTGAGATTTAGCAACTTGTTCTAACTGAGTTTGAACCATAGAGGCATGTTTTCCTGCACCTCTAACATCATTAGTGATTCTAAATAACAAGTCACTCAAGCTAGCAATCATATCAGAATTTTGTTTCAATTGTTTCATAACATTTGCATTGAAGTGATCTTGTTTTCTAATGTAGTTATCAAATTCATATAAGCATTGACTAGGATGTTTATTGTAAGGGATATCACCTTCATCAAACTTTAATAAAGAATTTACCTCTACCACCTATGGTGGTGGTGTGTCAAGTCCATGAATTTCTTTAATAGGAGGTAAATTTTTAATGTCTTCAGCTTTAATACCTTTTTCCTTCATACATTTCTTTGCCTCCTGCATATCTTCAGGACTTAGAAATAGAATACCCCTCTTCTTTGGAGTGGGTTTAGGCGGTGGTTCAGGAAGAGTCCAATCATCATAATTCTTCAATATATTATTCAGTAATTCCTCAGCTTATTCAATAGTTCATTCCCTAAAAACACAACCAGCAGAACTATCTAGGAAATCCCTAGAAGCATCACTTAGTCCATTATAGAAGATATCAAGTATTTCATTTTTCTTAAGAGGATGATCAGGCAAAGCATTAAGTAATTGGAGAAGCCTCCCCAAGCATGTGGGGGACTCTATTCTTTGATTTGCACAAAGTTAAATATTTCCTGTAAGGCAGCTTGTTTCTTATGAGCAGGAAAATATTTTTCAAAGAAGTAATAAATCATATCCTGGGGACTACGCACACAACCAGGAGCAAGAGTATTGTACCATATCTTAGCATCACCCCTTAGTAATTAACTCTGGGTCGACAGAGAACTCATAATCCTTATCAGTAACAAAGATAGGTGAAGTAGCAAACTTAGGTTCATATTTCATTCTAGCATTCAAAGATTTTTCTTTCAAGTTGCATAATAATTTCTTAAGATCATCTCTATCCTTACAAGCAAGAAAGTCTCTAGCTACCTCTCCATCCATAACATAACCCTCGGGTATGTTAGGCAATTCAAATCTAGGAGAGCTAGGTATCAAGCCTAACATCAATCTCATAACATAGTGGATACTAGGGATCAAGCCCTAACAAAACTAACTCGATTACATGATGAATCTCATCCAACTCCTCACTGACCAGCGAGCCTATGAAGGAATTACTCACTCCCGATGGGGAGCATCATGAAATTGGTGATGGAGGATGGTTGGTGATGATGAAGATCGAAGATCCCCCTCTTCGGAGCCCCGAACGGGCTCCAGATCTGGCCTCCCGATGAAGAACAAGAGGTGGTGGCGGCTCCGTATCGTAAAACGCAATGAAACTTCCTCTCCTATTTTTTCTCCAAAAATAGGATTTTATAGCGTCGGAATTAGGGTCAGCGGAGCCCCGAGGGCCCCACTACCCACCAGGGCATGCCAGAGGGGGGTGGCGCACCCTGGTGTCTTGTGGGCAGCTTGGGCCCCCCTCCAGTGGCTCTTGGTTCCAGAAATTATTATATATTCCAAAATAATTCTCCAAAAAGTTTCGTCCAATTCTGAGAACTTTTATTTCTGCACAAAAACAACACCATGGTAGTTCTGCTGAAAACAACATCAGTCCGGGTTAGTTTCATTCAAATCATGCAAATTAGAGTCCAACACAAGAGCAAAAGTGTTAGGAAAAGTGGATACGATGGAGACGTATCAGCAGCCCCAGTGCCAACAGGACCACCATCTGAAAATATGCCTAGGCTTCCTCTCATAGATTTCTACTTTTTGTTCTTCTTATCATTCTTACTCATGTTCCTATCTGGCTTCTTAAAACCGGTCTCTATGTCTTCTTTCAAATATCTGGAGCAAAAGATCAAGCACTCATCGACGATATAGGACTCCGCAATTGGGCCTTCGGGCCTTGCTTTGTTACGCACAGTTAACTTGAGGTACCCAATCCTTCTCTCAATAGGAAACATCCAACCATACTAGACAGGTCCCCTTAGTAGAGCCTCATCTGGAAGGTGTACAGCTAGGTGCACCATTACATCAAAGAAAGCAGGTGGGAAGAGCTTCTCAAGTTTGCAAAGAATTTCAGGATTGTCATCTCTCAATTTCTTCACGACGTTGATTCTTAATGTCTTGGCATACAACTCCTTAAAGAATCTTCCTAATGAAGCGATAGCCTCATACATCTCCTTGGAGACAATGCCTCTAAGACCAGCTGGTAAGATAGTCTGCAGGAGTATGTGGTAATTATGCGTCTTTAGACCATGTAATTTACCAGTCTCAACATCCACGTATGTAGCCAGGTTGGCAGCATGACCATCTGGGAATTTGACATTAGCCAGAAACTTGCACAACTTTATTTGGTTTTCCTTACTAACTGTCCATGGTGCAGGATACTTTTCGTAAGAACCCTCCTTCGGATCTTCTTGCAGCCAATGATCATCCCACATCTCCTTATGCTGTAAATCCAATCTTGTGCTGATGGTCTTACTATCATGTTCAAGGAGTGTACAAATGATACTCTCACATATGTTCTTCTCAATGTTCATAACATCCAGGTTGTGAGGTAACAAGATATCCTTCCAGTATGGCAAATCATGTAAGCTCGCCCTCAGGTGCCATGTGGGATTATTATCCGTGTGCTTTCCTACTAGCATTATCAGGGTACTTCCCTGGTTTACAATTCTCCTTAGCAAGCTGTAAGTACTGATCAACTTCTTCGCTTGTGAACTTCCTTGGTGGACCCCTATGCTATGTCTTGTTATTAAATGGTTTTTTCTGCTTTCTACTAGGAAGGAATCGCCGATGGCCAAAGTATCGAATTTTATTTTTTAGTTTATGAGAGCAAGGATTTTCAAAGCAATGCACACATGCGTAATAACCCTTTGTGCTTTGGCTGGAGGTAGTGCCATATGCAGGAGAATCATGAATGGACCAAATAAGCATCGCACACAAATTGAAAGGTTTTCCCATGCATACATCTGTTGTTTCCACACCATCCCATAGCTTCTGCATATCTGCTATCAGTGGTTGCATAAATACATGAAAATCCTTTCCTAGTGAGTATTTTCTAGGAATCAGCAATGCCATCATGAAATTGGATTGGTCCATGCACATCTAGGGTGGCAAGTTGTATGGAATGACAAAAATAGGCCACATACTGTATGCACTGCTCAAGTGTCAAAAGGGATTGAATCCATCAGTTGGAAATCCTAACCTCAAGTTGCGGGCATCTTTAGCAAATCGTTCATGTTTTCCATTGAAGTACTTCCTTGCATCACCATCAGCAGGGTGCCTCATTACGTTAGCCTCTTGAACCTTCTTTTCCTTGTGCCACTAGGTGTTCTATGATATTTCCCTCGAAGAAAAAATATCTTTGTAAATGTGGGATTATCAGAAAGTATCGAAGGATCTTGTGAGGAACCTTTTTCTTCCCATCGATGTGTCTCCACCTAGATGTATGATACGTCTCCAATGTATCTATAATTTATGAAGTATTCATGCCATGTTTACAACAATTTTATATAGTTTTGGTATGATTTGATTAGAACTAACCCGGACTGACGTTGTTTTCAGCAGAACTACCGTGGTGTCATTTTATGTGCAGAAATAAAAGTTCTCGGAATGGGCTAAAAATTTACGGTGATTTTTTATGGACCAAAAGAGACCCCCGAAGCACAAGATTAGGGCCAGGAAGTGGACGAGGAGGCCACAAGCCCTCTAGGAACTCCCTACCCCCCAGGGAGGGTGCTCCGGGCTTGTGGGCACCTCGGGCACCCCCTTGACATGAGACCAACGCCAAAAATTATTATAAATACACAAACCTTCGAAAAGAACCCTAGATCGAAAGTTCCGCCGCTGCACCCTGCCGGAGGGGGCCATCATCACCGGAGGCCATGGAGGAGGAAGCCGGAGGGGGCCATCATCACCATGGAGGCCAAGGACCAGAGGGAGAACCTCTCCCCATCTAGGGGGAGGCCATGGAGGAGGAACCACAAGGGGGAGATCTCTCCCCTCTCTCTCTCTCTCTCTCTCGATGGCACCAGAGTGCCGCCGGGGGAACCATCGCCACGGTGATCTTCTTCATCAACATCACCATCTTCATAAGCTTCCTCATCTCTTTTAAGCGGTCCACTCTCCCGCACCCCGCTGTAATCCCCTACTTGAACATGGTGCTTTATGCCACATATTAAAATCCAATGATGTGTTGCCATCCTATGATGTTTTGAGTATATTTCTTTTGTCTTTTGGGTTGATTGATGATCTAGATTGGTTTGAGTTGTATGTTTTATTTTGGTGTTGTCCTATGGTGCCTTTCATGCCGCGCACACGTGAAGGATTCCCGCTGTAGGGTGTTGCAATACGTTCATGATTCGCTTATAGTGGGTTGCTAGAGTGACAGAAGCTTAAACCCGAGTAAGGGGGTTGTTGCGTATGGGATAAAGGGGACTTGATACTTTAATGCTATGGTTGGGTTTTACCTTAATGATCTTTAGTAGTTGCGGATGCTTGCTAGAGTTCCAATCATAAGTGCATATGATCCAAGTAGAGAAAGTATGTTATCTTATGCCTCTCCCTCATATAAAATTGCAATAATGATTGCCGATCTTGTTAACAATTGCCTAGGACAATTCCGCACACCGTTCCATCATTATTCCACACTCGCTATTTATAATGTATATAGTAATATATTCTAACTTTATGTTAACATCACCTATTTTTACACTTTAGCTCTTCGATATCATGCAAAGCTATCCTCTTTATACCCACAATGTAGTTTTATTTCTCGTTTATAGATGGAAGCAAACATTCGGTGTACGTAGAGTCGTATCAGTGGCAGATAGGACTTGAGAGAATATTGATCTTACCTTTAGCTCCTTGTGGGTTAGACACTCGATACTTATCACTTCCACCTTTGGAAATTGCTATGATGATTCCTTGCACTTGGGGATTATCAAGCTCTTATCTGGCGCCGTTGCCGGGGAGCAATAGCGTGGGGTTGATATTCTCGTGTATGCTTGTTTGCTTTTGTGACGCCCCCGACTTAATCGTGCACTAATCATACACGCAAATGCACATGATCAAACCTAAGGACTCACTTGAAGATATCACAACACAACTTTAGACACAAATTAAAATAATACAAGCTTTATGTTACAAGCCAGAGGCCTCGAGGGCTTGAATACATAAGCTCACTTATAAGCGTCAGCGACAGCATCAGATATCTCAGTACAGATATAAAAGAAAGATAGATAAGCCCTTAAAAAGGTGGGGCAAAACAAAAGCTACGATCGAAAAGGCACAGGCCTCCTGCCTGGGACCCTCTGAACCTACTCCTGGTCGTCTCACCAGCTCATTGTAGTATCCACCCTCGGTGTAGTAGAAGTAGTCGTCGGCGGGGCAGCTGTCTCAGGGGCTCCGTCATCTGGTTGCACCAAACAGATCTGGGGAAAAAGAGGAAGCAAAGCAACCATGAGTACTCATCCGAAGTACTCAGCAAGCAAGGATCTACACTACATATGCAACTTTATCAAAGGAAGGCTGTATATGTGGACTGGACTGCAGAAATGCCAGAATAGAGAGAAGGCCTAGTCCTATCAAAGACTAGCATCTTCAGCATCTTCAAGCATCTTCGAGCATCTTGCAGCATTTAGAAGAGTATAGAAAAACATAATATAAAGTAATAGTAGTGTTATCAACCTCACCCAGAGATCCTTTCTTGACTCCCTGCGAGGAAGCAATCCCAGAGCCATAATATCCAAATAATAAGTCTCAACCTCACCCAGAGATCCTTTCTTGACTCCCTGCGAGAAAGCGATCCCAGAGCCATACTATCCATTTCTCATCACAAGTATCCAGTTCTAGTTGTATCGATCGGGATACAACTCCGAGCGTCCGTTACCGAGGATCCGGCTATGCATAGATTAGTTCTTCCCTGCAGGGGTGCACCAATTTACCCACCACGCTCGCTTAACTCCGGCTAGACACACTTTTATGGGTCATGCCCGGCCTCGGCCAAATGACACACCGCTGCCCTACCTAGAGCTCAGCTGAGAGGTGCCTGCCGGTCTACATCCTAAGCGCTCAGGGGTCTTGGGCCATCGCCCTGTGCACTCCGGGTCATTACGCACACGGTGAAGCCAGGCACCACCTCTGTCCTGGATGGCGCCAGTCCGTCCGTGCCGCTATGCTGAACTAGATGTCTGACAAAGCTTTCGGCTGATGCATACGATGCAGAGTACCCATATTTATTCCCGCGTGATGGTTAGTGCTATCGGGCCAAAGGCCCACTCAGATCAAATATCCAAATCGTTAGTGTTTTGGTAGTGTGGTAACGAGCAGAGACTCACGATCGATGTGACCCCGTCACCCCATCTCGAGGACTTGTGGCAAGGGCTAAGAATGTCCGGCCACACCTCGTATTTATCTCTCGGGTACCTTCCAGGTCAACCCGACTCCACATCACTCGCGGGTACCCCTAAGGGTCGACCCGCCTTTCCAAGTAACAGTTGTAAAGTCCAAGTATTCGTGTGTCCATAACATCAGGGAATCTGAGGTATCACCCTTGTTGGATTCCTACTCGATGTATCCATCAAGGTGAATTCGGAGGAATCACCCTCGATGGGTTCACAATTGAGGTGTTGCACGACAGCGTCGTTATCGGGAGTGGTGAAGGAGGAATCACCCTCGATGGCCACGACCGAATAACTACTCTACAGAGTTAACATCAGACGTGCTAAATGAGGTATCACCCTCGGCACTCAATAGTAACGCTGCAGTGTCGTACAACTAAGGGGAGTGTTATGCAGTGCCGGGGCCTGGTTATCGATCACGTTGATCGAGTCATCTGATAATCCAGCGGGGGCAACTGGGTCAAAGTGGGGGCCTCTGATGGGTCTCTAACCAGCCTATACTAAGCAATTTAGGATAAGCAGGTAGGTATCAACAGCAGTTACAAAAACAGGCTATGCATCAGAAATAGGATAAACAATAGCAACAACAATTTCTAATGCAACCATAAGAGAGAAAGAATAGGTGATATCGGCATGTTCAAAAGGGGGGTGCTTGCCTGGTTGCTCGGCGGCAAAGTCTGGTCATCAGAAGTGTAGCCAATCACTGGAGCTGCGTCGGTCTCGGGGACTACGTCGGTATCAGGATCTACCGAGAGAGAAGAGGGGGAGGAAACAGATAAATACACAGCAAACAAATGCAACACAGAGCATGCTATGCTAACGTGCTGTGCAGGGTTGCCTAAAAGCATGTCTAAAATCATATTAGTTATTTCAGGAATTAAGTTGGATTTATTAACCGGTATGTATGCACTATTCATCTACCTGAAACGGGCTAAAAGTTGTGGGTTCACCTCCATAGAGGGTCCCGACACAGAAACAGATGGCACGGTCAGATTCGTCTCGTTGTTCTGAGCAACTTTCATGTACAAAGTATTTTCATCCGAGCTACGGTTTATTTTCTATGATTTTCTAAAGTTTTAATGAATTTTTGGATTTTCTGGTTTATTTTTATTTTGATAAATACTAAATGCAAAATGCTACGGGTACCCAGTGGGTGTACACAGCCTCTTAGCATAGTGGCTGACCAGTGGGCCCGTTGACTGGGTCAACAGACCAGTCAACGGCCAGCTCACATAGGCTGCCCAGTGGGGCCAGTCTGCTGAGTCAGCAGCTGACTCAGCAGGGCTTATGCACTGGAACAGTGCCCGGCCCCACCTGTCACAGACAGTGGGGGAGTTAGCGTTTAAATTACACTAAACAGTGATCAGCTAGGGGTGGGTCCTACTGTCAGTGGCTATTAGGTTAGTTTAATTTGGTATTTAATTAGGGACTAATCTAATCCAGGTTAATTAAGCATGGGGCCCGCCTGTCAGCAGCACAGAGGCGGGGGTTAGTGGCTAACCGTGTCGGACACGTCAGCGGCGCTAGTGGCTCGTCGCCGGTGGCCTCAAAGACGGCGGCGCGGCTCGGTCTCAGTAGGAAAATGGCTGTGGTGGTCCGTTTGGTCCACCGCGAGCATCTACGGGACCAAGGCGATGGTTCGAAGCGATCTGGGGGTAGCAGCTTTGACGGGGATGGCCGGAATAGCGACTACGGCGAGCTCTAGCGGCAGCCGGAGCATGCAGGTTTCGGGCACGAGTCCAGGGGCTCGCCCGAATCGAAATGAAACACGCGCGCGCTGCCTGGGAGTCCCAGAAGCACGGCGAAGCCCATTGCTCAGCGTGGGGTGGACGAGCGTGATGGCTACGAGCTCGCCGGCGGAAGCAGAGGCACGGCCACGGCAACGGCCAGCCACGGCTCAAATCCGACCAAACCAGAGAGGAGGGAGGAGGTGGAGCTCACCAAGGGGATGCAAGATGGTCCGGTGAGAGCTTAGTAGCACGGGGTTGAGGCAGATCGACGCGGCGGAGCCGGTTGGCCGTAGAGGAAGAAGGAGAATGCGGCGCCGTGGTAGCTTCCTGGACCTGATCTAGCAGCGTAGTTGATGTAGTCGTCCACGGCAATGCTCCAGGACACAACGGCAAGGTGGGAGGAGCTCGATGGCTACGCGATTTATGGCGACGGCGCCATGGTTGCGTCGGGTGAGCTCGATGCGGGTGAGGGAGAGGACGAGAGGGGGTTCTGGTGGGCTAGGGTTTCGCAGGGGAGGGAGAGCAGCTCGGGGTGACTTTATCGGCGCCGGGGAGCCACGGGATGGACGACAACGCGGCGTTCGGCGATCGGAGGGGTGCGCGCGCTGACGCGTGCGAGAGGAGGACGACGACCGGCTAAACGGGCTGGGCCTCGCACTGTTTGACTTAGGCCCGTAGGTACAGTAGCGCATAGGCCTTTTTCCTTTTTCATTATTCCTTTTCTGTTTTCCTTTTGTAGTTTCTGTTTTGTATTTTCTTTTGGCACTAGCTGACTTTTGTAAAATATGTAGTTGGTCCCAATAATTAGTATGCATTAATCCTTACTGCCACAAAAAGTTTCAGGGCCATAGGAAGCGGTTAGGCATTTTTAGAAATTGAAAAGGGCAAGATAAATGCTGCTGGACCACTAAAATAAAATCCAGGGGCATTTTGGGAATTCAAAAGAGGTAGGGTTCAACAAGACAAATATTTAGGGAATATTTGCCAAATTATGAACTATTTTAATTGCATGACAGAAGAAGTAAATATTTGACATGCAATTTGAATTTGAATTTGAAGCAAATTTTGGACAAGTGGCATTTTGGCTTAGTAAAGCAGGATGACAAGGCCACCATTAGAGGAGGATTACTGTGGTGTGATGCTGGGGATGTTACAAATCTCCTCCACTACAAGTAATCTCATCCCGAGATTTGTGTGGGGAAGTAAAGAGTAACTTCGGGAGAACTGACCCATATAGGGTTAATTATCTGGCAGATAACTCAGGGAATGTGGCAGAAAGAATCTCTCGAGTTAAAACTTAAGGAAGCATCGAGAGCAAGGTAAGAAGTTACAGTTAGAGGTTTCAAGCGGACAGACAATCGTTCGATGCTCGAAGCAGAGTGTGGAAGGGGTTCATAGCATCCGGAATGGATCATCTCTCGGAAGGTGGCTCATGATAACACACAAAGCCAAGAGCATATAATACTTCGGAATCAAGGATATACAGGAGAGTCAGGTTTCGATCCTGTGGAACTGTGGGGGTGTCAATCGAGAGTAGGGAGGACGGTGTCATCTTATCGGTCATGACAACTAGGTATGTCAGAGGATAGCCTATCAGTTATGTCGACGACAACATCGGTACCAAGGGCGAGGGACGAATAGAACCATTTTCCTGCTCGTTAAAACGAGGCGGACCAATAGGCAAAGTTCTTGTCCATCAGGGGTTACTGGAATGTCATCAACAATAGTAACAGGGTCTCACTGACAAGGTTGTACGTCAGGGTGTTTTATAAGCAGGGAATCATTTCTGCTTATATCATATAAAACACAAGAAAGGTTAAACAAATCAATGGAAAGGAAAATGAAATTATCGGATTAAACAGACCAATGGAAAGGAAAATGTGTTTACACACAAGAATTGGGAGTATATCCTTCCCAAGGGGAAGCGGAGCATGATATACATGATATGACAGCAAGTTCAAAAGCATATAGATAAAGGGGGCGAGGAAGAATCATGATATTACCCATACAATGGTGTTTGGATAATAGATCAAGAAACATTCGGCAATGTGCTTCCAATGTTCTTGTTGATATTCGGAATACCTCAGTCATGCTTCGAGGTAGCATTGACATGGTGTTTCAAGTAGGGGTTGGAGTTGAAGATCACAAGAAATACTCAAGGAACAATTGCAGGAATAGCAAGGAGCCCAAGGTATAACCAAGACATGATCAAACATGTGTTGGAAAGAAGACAAGAGGGTTGTCGATGATAACACAAATCATCGAAGGTCAAGGATGGTATTTCTCACCATGAATTCAATTGTCATCTCAACAAAAGTCAAAATGTTGATGCTGATCGCGACGCATTTGTCGAGAGGCTCTATGAAGATGCCATCGAGGAGCGACGACATCAAGCAAAAGGAAGGATGAAGCAAAAGGCTATTGGAAAGCTCGAAGTCAAGCTTGTTATCCGAGGTGAAATGATAAGATGAAGAAGATCGACGTAAGCTTCGCTCATCATCAGAATTTGTGCTCCGGGAATAAGGACCAGGTAGCACAGTTAAAATTTAGCACAATATCGATATAGCCGATTAGGCTAGGAATGATGTGATGGAGTATCATCCCAATAAGAATTCACAAGAGGTAGTGCCATGAATCAATATCCTTGAGATAACAGGGGCATTACTTGTAGGTAGATCAGAATAGAGGTTGGACAGGTGAATTGATCTATAGAAGACAAGTATTCTAACTTGTCCGAGAAAGGAATCAAGAGATATTAATATGGCCGGAACCACGATTACAAAAGATCAATACACAAATGCAAGATAAATTAGTACCAAGGAAATAATTGTTTTTACGAGACGCTTACATGATAAGTTCTACATCAGGTCCATGGGCATGAACACAAAGGTTCAAGGTCGACTCCCACTTCTTTAATGCATAACCTTTCATTTACTCCTCATTTTCGAAGAAATTGTAGTGCGGAAGATTTATCTGGCGAAGTACCAGAAGAGTATGACTCGCATAACTTTCGAGTTCACACGAATTAGGGAAAACATAGGTTCAACCCATTGGGGCATCTTAGGAACATATACCATGAACTTCAGGAGTAAATAACTCAAGCTCGAGAGCAGAGCAAGGTTGACAAAGCAGAGAATACAATTTACCAAAGGCAATATGTATCAGGGGAAGAGTGCACAAAATTTTGAATATGAAGGACACTGTCGGATAACAACCCAACAATGGATCTGGCGATTCACGACAGAGTTGATGTGAGTATCGGTAGTCAATCAGAGGAAGAAGGGATGCAAAGGCACTGGCTTATAGAAACATCTGAATAGTCTGACACTTAAGTTCAAAGGAATGATGATTTCCAAAGCAAAGGATCAGAAGCAGACGCTCTGATCAAGGATGGATAAGATGAATAGACTTAGGGGCCCAATCGATGGTAGTTTGATTAGCCGAGAACTAGCTCATATCCGAAATGACGTCTGAGCCGGAGGAATGAATTCTAGGAATCGACAAATGATAGGGATTATTCTCATTCATATTGAATTAATAGACTCAGAATGACAATGACAAAGAATGCTAACGAATATTGCGAGGCATATAGATTTAATCATAATGCAGGCAGACAAGACTTTTGGGAGCACTAGGCTGCAGAGGATCTTCGGAAGATCAGATAGCAATTCCAAGTATTTTGGAAAGCATTTGAACAACTGGGGATGAACGGACCCCGGCTAAGTGAATTATCCGCAGTGCAAAAAGAAGCTGCAAAGCAGAAGGCACAAAGGATTCTCAGAACAACGGAGAGTACTAGGGGTATCTTGTAACAACAGAAGCAACTGGGGATGAAGGTACAAGCGGCAAGGATGTTATTCACGGGGATTATCGGTGGTCAGGAACTGCAAGGCAGTGGGCACAGGGTCTCGAGAAACATCGAGGAGTATCTGCAGAATCTTCTGGCGAAGCAAGCGATCATCGGTAATGTCGGGGCTCTCCGGGAGGAAGTTGGTACAAGAACCTAATGTCAGAGTTAGTAAAATTTTTAACCCGAATAGAAGAGCGATCAGAGTCCCAGAGTATAGATGAGGAATAAAAGATCCTAATACCATCCAATCGGCAACGTGGGCCCGTAAGCCACACAGTCATGTTAGTAATACAGTTTTTTGACCACTAGACTCAACTTGGCCAAGGAGTTGGAAAGGGGGTTCCTACAGGCAGTCGGCTCTAATACCAACCTGTGACGCCCCCGGCTTAATCATGCACTAATCATACACGCAAATGCGCACGATCAAGCCTAAGGACTCACTTGAAGATATCACAACACAACTTTAGACACAAATTAAAATAATACAAGCTTTATGTTACAAGCCAGGGGCCTCGAGGGCTCGAATACATAAGCTTGCTTACAAGTGTCAGTGGAAGCATCAGATATCTGAGTACAGATATAAAAGAAAGACAGATAAGCCCTTAAAAAGGCAGGGCAAAACAAAAGCTACGATCGAAAAGGCGCAGGCCTCCTGCCTGGGACCCTTCGAACCTACTCCTGGTCGTCTCACCGGCTTGTTGTAGTATCCACCCTTGGTGTAGTAGAAGTAGTCGTCAGTGGGGGCAGCTGTCTCAGGGTCTCCGTCATCTGGTTGCATCAAATGGATATGGGGAAAAAGAGGAAGCAAAGCAACCGTGAGTACTCATCCGAAGTACTCAGCAAGCAAGGATCTACACTACATATGCAACATTATCAAAGGAAGGCTGTATATGTGGACTGGACTGCAGAAATGCCAGAATAGAGAGAAGGCCTAGTCCTATCTAAGACTAGCATCTTCAGCATCTTCGAGCATCTTGCAGCATTTAGAAGAGTACAGAAAAACATAATATAAAGTAATAGTAGTGTTATCAACCTCACCCAGAGATCCTTTCTCGACTCCCTACGAGGAAGCAATCCCAGAGCCATTATATCCAAATAAGAAGTCTCAACCTCACCCAGAGATCCTTTCTCAACTCCCTGCGAGAAAGCGATCCCAGAGCCATACTATCCATTTCTCATCACAAGTATCCAGTTCT
Organism: Thinopyrum obtusiflorum; assembly: GCA_036873465.1. Lineage (NCBI taxonomy): Eukaryota > Viridiplantae > Streptophyta > Magnoliopsida > Poales > Poaceae > Thinopyrum > Thinopyrum obtusiflorum. The sequence goes on from JAAAWM010011882.1 coordinate 47,316, forward strand.
AGTTGTATCGATCGGGATACAACTCCGAGCGTCCGTTACCGAGGATCCGGCTATGCATAGATTAGTTCTTCCCTACAGGGGTGCCCCAACTTACCCACCACACTCGCTTAACTCTGGCCGAACACACTTTTCTGGGTCATGCCCGGCCTCGGCCAAACGACACACCGCAGCCCTACCTAGAACTCAGCAGAGAGGTCCCCGCCGGTCTACATCCTAAGCGCTCAGGGGTCTTGGGCCATCGCCCTGTGCACTCCGGGTCGTTGCGCACACGGTGAAGCCAGGCACCACCTCTGTTCTGGATGGCGCCGGTCTGTCCGTGCCGCTATGCTGAACTGGACGTCTGACAAGGCTTTCGGCTGATGCATATGATGCATAGTACCCATATTTATTCCCGCGTGATGGTTAGTGCTATCGGGCCAAAGGCCCACTCAGATCAAATATCCAAATCGTTAGTGTTTTGGTAGTGCGGTAACGAGCAGAGACTCACGATCGATGTGACCCTGTCGCCCCATCTCGAGGACTTGCGGCAAGGGCTAAGAATGCCCGGCCACGCCTCGTATTTGTCTCTCGGGAACCTTCCAGGTCAACCCGACTCCACATCACTCGCGGGTACCCCTCAGGGTCAACCCATCTTTCCAAGTAACAGTTGTAAAGTCCAAGTATCCGTGTGCCCATAACATCAGGGAATCCGAGGTATCACCCTCATTGGATTCCTACTCGATGTATCCATCAAGGTGAACTCGGAGGAATCACCCTCAATGGGTTCACACTTGAGGTGTTGCACGACAGCGTTGTTATCGGGAGTGGTGAAGGAGGAATCACCCTCAATGGCGATGACCGAATAACTACTCTACGGAGTTAACATCAGAAGTGCTAAACGAGGTATCACCCTCGGCACTCGATAGTAACGCTACAGTGTCGTACAACTAAGGGGGGTGCTGTGCAGTGCCGGGGTCTGGTTGTCGATCACGTTGATCGAGTCATTTGATAATCTAGCGGGGGCAACTGGGTCAAAGTGGGGGCCTCTGATGGGTCTCTAACCAGCCTATACTAAGCAATTTAGGATAAGAAGGTAGGTATCAACAGCAGTTACAAAAACAGGCTATGCATCAGAAATAGGATAAACAGTAGCAGCAGCAATTTCTAATGCAAGCATAAGAGAGAAAGAATAGGCGATATCGGCATGTTCAAAAGGGGGGTGCTTGCCTGGTTGCTCGGCGGCAAAGTCTGGTCATCAGAAGTGTAGCCAATCACCGGAGCTGCGTCGGTCTCGAGGACTACGTCGGTATCGGGATCTATCGAGAGAGAAGAGGGGGAGGAAACGGATAAATACACGGCAAACAGATGCAACACAGAGCATGCTATGCTAACGTGCCGTGCAGGGTTGCCTAAAAGCATGTCTAAAATCATATTAGTTATTTTAGGAATTAAGTTGGATTTATTAACCGGTATGTATGCACTATTCATCTACCGGAAACTGGCGAAAAGTTGCGGGTTCACCTCCGTAGAGGGTCCCGACACGAAAACAGATGGCACGGTCGGATTCGTCTCGTTGTTCTGAGCAATTTTCATGTACAAAGTATTTTCATCCAAGCTACGGTTTATTTTCTATGATTTTCTAAAGTTTTAATGAATTTCTAGATTTTCTGGTTTATTTTTATTTCGATAAATACTAAATGCAAAATGCTACGGGTACCTAGCGGGTGTACACAGCCTCTCAGCATAGTGGCTGACCAGTGGGCCCGTTGACTGGGTCAACAGACCAGTCAACGGCCAGCTCACAGAGGCTGACCAGTGGGGCCACCCTGCTGAGTCAGCAGCTAACTCAGCAGGGCTTATCCACTGGAACAGTGCCCGGCCCCACCTATCACGGACAATGGGGTAGTTAGCGTTTAAATTACAGTAAACAGTGATCAGCTAGGGGTGGGTCCTACTGTCCGTGGCTATTAGGTTAGTTTAATTCGGTATTTAATTAGGGACTAATCTAATCCAGGTTAATTAAGCATGGGGCCCGCCTGTCAGCCGCATAGAGGCGGGGGTTATTGGCTAACCGCGTCGGACAAATCAGCGGCGCCGGTGGCCTCAAAGACGGTGGCGCGGCTCGGTCTCGGCCGAAAAACGGTTGTGGTGGTCCGTTTGGTCCACCGCGAGCATCTACGGGACCAAGGCGACGGCATGAAGTGATCTGGGGGTAGCAGTGTCGACGGGGGTGGCCGAAACAGCAACTACGGCGAGCTCTAGCGGCAGCCGGAGCATGCAGGTTTCGGGCACAAGTCCAGGGGCTCGCCCGAATCAAAATGAAACGCGCGCGTGCTGCCTGGGTGTCCCAGAAGCACGGCGGAGCCCTTTGCTCGGCGTGGGGTGGACGAGCGTGATGGCTACGAGCTCGCCGACGGAAGTAGAGGCACGACCATGGCAACGGCCAGCCACGGCTCAAATCCGACCAAACCAGAGAGGAGGGAGGAGGTGGACCTCACCAAGGGGACGCAAGACGGTCCAGTGAGAGCTTAGTAGCGCGGGGTTGAGGCAGATCAACGCGAAGGAGCTGGTTGGCCGTAGAGGAAGAAGAAGGAGCATGCGGTGCCGTGGTAGCTTCCTGGACCCGATCCAGCGGCGTAGTCGATGTAGTCGTCCACGGCGATGCTCCAGGACACAACGGTGAGGTGGGAGGAGCTCGGTGGCTACGCGATTTATGGTGACGGCACCATGGTTGCGTCGGGTGAGCTCGATGCGGGTGAGGGAGAGGACGAGAGGGGTTTCTGGTGGGCTAGGGTTTCGCAGGGGAGGGAGAGCAGCTCGGGGGTGACTTTATCGGCGCCGGGGAGAAGCGGGATGGACGACAGCGCGGTGTTCGGCGATCGAAGGCGTGCGCGCGCTGACACGTGTGAGAGGAGGACGACGACCGGCTAAACGGGCTGGGCCTCGCACTGTTTGACTTAGGCCCGTAGGTACAGTAGCGCGTAGGCCTTTTTCCTTTTTCGTTATTTCTTTTCTGTTTTCCTTTTGTAGTTTCTGTTTTGTATTTTCTTTTGGCACTAGCTGACTTTTGTAAAATATGTAGTTGGTCCCAATAATTAGTATGCATTAATCCTTACTGCCACAAAAAGTTTCAGGGCCATAGGAAGCGGTTAGGCATTTTTAGAAATTGAAAAGGGCAAGATAAATGCTGCTGGACCACTAAAATAAAATCCAGGGGCATTTTGGGAATTCAAAAGAGGTAGGGTTCAACATGACAAATATTTAGGGAATATTTGCCAAATTATGAACTATTTTAATTGCATGACAGAAGAAGTAAATATTTGACATGCAATTTGAATTTGAATTTGAAGCAAATTTTGGACAAGTGGCATTTTGGCTTAGTAAAGCAGGATGACAAGGCCACCATTAGAGGAGGATTACTGTGGTGTGATGCTGGGGATGTTACAGCTTTCTTCACTAGTAGATTTTGTTTTCCCTTTTATTTTTGTTTTCTTTAGTTGTGGGTGAAACAAACAATTTTTTTTTAAAGAATGAAGAATCAAAAAAAATTACTTGCCTCTTATGCCTAAAAACTTTTTCAAAAAGAGAAGTGATTGGAAGGTTATGCATTGGAGAAGTGAGGGTCGACCTTGAACACTTGTGTTCATGCTCATGGAAACAATGTAGAATTTTTCATGGAAGTTTCTCAAAAATAAGTATCCCCTTGTATATATCCATTGTATTATAAAAATAATGTGCCAATATTTGGCTTTAGGATGATTAGATTGCTTGTTTTCTATGTGCGGTGCAAAAACAGAAACTTTGGCTGTAGTGTGTGAATTTAGGTTTTTTACTGGAATGTCAAAAGTTTCTGAAATTTTTACACAGTACTGCTATACAATTTTTTTATTTTTTCCTAATTTTTCAGAATTTTTGGAGTTACATAAGTATACGAAGTTTCCAGATTGCTACAGACTGTCCTGTTTTTGATAGATTCTGTTTTCTATGTGTTGTTCACTTATTTTGATGAATCTATGGGTAGTATCGGGGGGTATGAACCATGGTGAAGTTGGAATACAGTAGATATAATGCTAATATGAAATTGGAATGAGTTTACAACAGTACCTAAAGCTAGTGATTTGCTTTATTATACTAACGGATCTCACGAGGGTTTTGTTAAGTTTTGTGTGGATGAAGTGTTCGAAGATCGAGGAGTTATCGATATAAGAAGAATAAGGAGAGGCAAGATTTCAAGCTTGGGGATGCCCAAGGCACCCCAAGTAAATATTTCAGGGATACTCAAGCATCTAAGCTTGGGGATGCCCCGCTTGGCATCACATCTTTCTTCTTCAACAATTATCGGTATATCTCGATTTTTGTTTTGTTCACATGATATGCGTCTTTTGTGTTTTTATTTTCCTTTATGCACCATGCTAGTATGAGATAGTCCTTCATTGATTTATAGAATGCTTCATGCGCTTCACTTAAATCTTTTGAGTATGGCTTTATAGAATGCTCTTTGTGCTTCACTTAAATCTTTTGAGTATGGCTTTATAGAATGCTTCGTGTGCTTCACTTATATATTTTGAGCTTGGATATTGGTCAATCTATATTAATTGTAGAATGATCTATGAACTCCACTTATATCTTTTAGAGTATGAATAAAATTATCATCGGAATTGGGCTTGGAAGAGTATCATTAAAATATCATGCCTAGCTAAAAAGGCATTAAAGAAAAACGCTTGTTGGGAGACAACCCAATATTTACCTTACTGTTTTTGTGTGTTCACATGATTAAGCTACTGTAGTAATCATGTTTTATACTTTTTGTTTCAATAAAGTGCCAAGTAAAGCCTTTGGGATAGTGTGGTTGATAGTTGATTTGATTCTGTGCAAAAACAGAAGCTTTTGCGTCCAGTAGCAGAATTTTATAAATTCACTGGAACATGGAAAAACTCTGAATTTTTTATAGAGGATTTATATACAAATTGTCTATGTTGTCCTAATTTTTCAGAATTGTTGGAGAACATAAGTATGAGCATAATTCAGATCTTTACAGACTGTTCTATTTTTTGACAGATTCTGTTTTGCCAAAATAGGTTTGCGCCCCGCTATATTAATATAGCAACTACCCGATACATCAAGAAGTCCAACGCTGGGGAAAACATCACAATCACACCCAAAAGAAAACAAGAGAAAAGCAAGAGAAAGAAATGCCAGCAGCACCGGATCAACGAAAGCTGAAGTATCCTGCAACTGCTGCGCCCACCGGATACATCCACCACGCTCCAATGCCACCGAGTCGCCGCGTACCAAGCAACACCTTCAAGAAGGACTACGACGACGATGATGACGCTGCTGCCCAGACGAATCCTAGGATTTCTCCCGGTACACGGAGGGAAGCGGGGGAGAGGTACTCCCGACGCCCTTCAAGAAGGTTGATGGCGCCCGCAGGCATCACCGCGTCGGTGCCGGGCAGACCCGAGAGGGATTTCACCCTACCCCTCATACCCACAACCCAGGACCAACCGGCGGCTCCACCAAGCCAACCGCCCACCAACCTGCGCCACCACAGTCACGAGGACACCACCGTCATCACTCCACCGCAAACGCTGTGAGGCCGGCCCAACCAAACGAGGCCACCGACGATGGGGACTGGGAGCACCGCAGCCACGTGGGAAGGGACAACCTCCACTGGCACAAGCAGTAGCAGACCGGACGCAGGCGCAGGAGCACGTCGAACCCCCTGCCTAGCCGGGCCCAGATCGGGCCCGTTAAGCTCCTGCCGCCGCGCTGCAGCTGCCGCAGCGCATAAGCCGCCGATCCCAATGTTTGCAGCTCGCCAGCCCAGCCGAGGGGACCCGCCGGAGGCCAGACCAACCTTCCCTGACCCAGATCGGGCCCAAAAAGGGCCCAGATCTGGGCCTACAGGGCTCCACCAGCCAACCCCCGCCGCCAACCGCCACCGCTGCCAAAGGGCCACACCGCCGCCATATCTACGCCCAATCTACACCGGAGCACCACCCGCCGAGGTGTACCGTCACCGAAAACCGCCGCCCGAGCCGAGGAACCGCGAGGGGAAGAGGAAGAGGGCCGCCACCACCGGCCTCGCCACGGCGCCGCGCGGGCAACGCCCGGCCATGCCAGGCGGCAGCAGTGGCGGGAGGAGGGGTGGGAGGTAGGGGCTGGGTGGCGAGGGGAGGGAGGGCCGCCCCGGTCGCCCCGCTCGGGGGGCAGCACGGGGGGTACGGGGAGGGCACAGATTCTGTTTTCGATGCATAGTTTGCTTGTTTTCTAGTTTCTATGGCTTATATTGCTTAATATAAATTGTCGAAATGATAGGGTACAGTAGGCATTGTATGAGAACAATTATGAATCTTATCTTGACAGTACCAAAGTGAATGATTTGTCTTTATCATAGTAACCCATCTCACGAAGTTCCGTTAAGTTTTGTGTGATTGAAGTTTTCACGTTTTGAGTGAGATGTCGATATGAGGAGAATAAGGAGTGAAAAAACCCTAAGCTTGGGGATGCCCAAGGCACCCCAAGGTAATATTCAAGGAAGACTCAAGCTCCTAAGCTTGGGGATGCCCCGGAAGGCATCTCCTCTTTCGTCTTCAAAACTATCGGTATACCTTACTTGGAGCCATATTTTTATTCATCACACGATATGTGTTTTGCTTGGAGCATATTTTCATTTTACTAGCTGTTTGAATAAAATCATTGGATCTGAAATCTTGAATGAGAGGGAGTCCTCACAAGGCTATTTAACTACTTGACTACTCATTGTTCTTCACTTATATCTTTTTGGAGTAGTTTGTCATTTACTCTCGTGCTTCACTTATATCCTACGAGTAAATGGTTGAATGAATTGAATATCATAAATCTGAAATTATATATGTTTCATATGCTTATACCATGGGGAGTAATGACTTCACATATAAGAAGAATAGGTGGTAAAATTTATTGAAAGTTAGCAAACACAACATTGGTCACTTGAATAATTCATGAAAGAATATTGAAGGAAGAGAGATTTCACATATAAATATACTATCTTGGACATCTTCTATGATTGTGAGCCCCATTAATTATTTTCAAACTTGAGCAAATTAGTTGAAGTTGGACAAGGAAGACAACGTAATGAGTTATGTTTGGGTATATTTGTATAGAAGTTATATTGTTATGGATCCTCCAACATGTGGTGCTTGCTTAGGATCTTTGCCTAGCCAAAAATTTGCACTAAGTAGAGATACTACTTGTGCATCCAAAAACCCTTAAACCCCGTTTCTTGCCATGAGTGTCCACCATATCTACCTATGGATTGAATAAGATCCTTCAAGTAAGTTGTCATCGGTGCAAAAAGCAATAAAAATTGCCCCTAAGTATGTATGATCTTTTATTGTAAGGGAAAATAAGCGTTGTACGAACTTGTGATGGTAAAGAAATAAAAGTGACGGACTGCATAATAAAGATTGATATCACAAAGGGCAATACAATGTGACATTCCTTTGCATTAAGGGTTTGCACATCCAAAATTAAAAAGCGCATGACAACCTCTGCTTCCCTCTGTGAAGGGCCTATCTTTTACTTTCATGTATTTACTTTTATGCAAGAGTCAATAGTATTCCTTCTTATTTCAACCTCAATTATTCTTTAGTTGGCAAGCATCATCTGGTAGGGAAAGATCTAAGCATAAATGGCCATTCAAATATATTTGATCATGAATTATTATTGTTGATAATTATCTATATGATAAATAAGTTGGGAGGCGAAACAATAAGCCCCTATCTTTCTCTGTGTTTGACGGATGCTATTTGTTCTAAAAATATGCTTTGAGTGTCAGCAATCATGGAAAACTATATGATAGTTGATTACGTGGAATTTGCTAAATCAAAGCTCTTACATAGACCCTTCCTGAAAATAAGATGAATTGCAATTGTTTGATGACTGAGAACGTAGTTTGTTAGTTTTCAAGAAAGTTTATGGTCTATACTTTAACATGTGAATAGCTTGCTACTTGATCATGAGAAGTTTTATGAGATGAGCTACTATTTATGATACATATTGATGCTAGAAAAAGTGTTTGGAACTATCATTGATCAAATTTATACACTATGCTAGCACTCACACTTCATAAATTATTTCTTTTATCATTTACCTACTCGAGGACGAGCAGGAATTAAGCTTGGGTATTCTGATACGTCTCCAATGTATCAATAATTTATGAAGTATTCATGCCATGTTTACAATAATTTTATATGGTTTTGGTATGATTTGATTAGAACTAACCCGGACTGACGTTGTTTTCAGCAGAACTACCGTGGTGTCGTTTTTTGTGCAGAAATAAAAGTTCTCGGAATGGGCTGAAAATTTACGGTGGTTTTTTATGGACCAAAAGAGACCCCCGAAGCACAAGAGCTGGGCCAGGAAGTGGACAAGGAGGACACAAGCCCTCTAGGCACGCCCTACCCCCCAGGGAGGGTGCTTCGGGCTTGTGGACACCTCGGGCACCCCCTTGACGTGAGACCGACGCCGAATTTTTTTATAAATATCCAAACCTCTGAAAAGAACCCTAGATCAGAAGTTCCACCACCGCAAGCCTCCGTAGCCATGAAAAATCAATCTAGGCCCTCTCCGGCACCCTGCCGGAGGGGGCCATCATCATCGGAGGCCATGGAGGAGGAAGCCGAAGGGGGCCATCATCACCATGGAGGCCAAGGACCAGAGGGAGAACCTCTCCCCATCTAGGGGGAGGCCATGGAGGAGGAACCACAAGGGGGGACTCTCTCCCCCTCTCTCTCGGTGGCACCGGAGTGCCATCGGGGGAACCATCGCCGTGGTGATTGTCTGCATCAACATCACCATCTTCATCACCTTCCTCATCTCTTTTAAGCGGTCCACTCTCCCGCACCCCGCTATAGTCCCCTACTTGAACATGGTGCTTTATGCCATATATTATGATCCAATTATGTGTTGCCATTCTATGATGTTTTGAGTAGATTTCTTTTGTCTTTTGGGTTGATTGATGATCTAGATTGGTTTAAGTTGTATGTTTTATTTTTGTGTTGTCCTATGCTGCCTTCCGTGTCGCGCTCACGTGAAGGATTCCCGATGTAGGGTGTTGCAATACATTCATGATTCGTTTATAGTGGGTTGCTAGAGTGACAGAAGCTTAAACCCGAGTAAAGGGGTTGTTGCGTATGGGATAAAGGGGACTTGATACTTTAATGCTATGGTTGGATTTTACCTTAATGATCTTTAGTAGTTGCGGATGCTTGCTAGAGTTCCAATCATAAGTGCATATGATCCAAGTAGAGAAAGTATGTTATCTTATGCCTCTCCCTCATATAAAATTGCAATAATGATTACCGATCTTGTTAACAATTGCCTAGGACAATTCCGCACACCGTTCCATCATTATTCCACACTCGCTATTTATAATAGATAGTAATATATTCTAACTTTATGTTAACAGCACCTATTTTTACATTTTAGCTCTCTGATATCATGCAAAGCTATCCTATTTATACCCACAACGTAGTTTTATTTCTCATTTCTAGATGGAAGCAAACGTTCGGTGTACGTAGAGTCGTATCAGTGGCAGATAGGACTTGAGAGAATATTGATCTTACCTTTAGCTCCTTGTGGGTTCAACACTCCATACTTATCACTTCCACCTTTGGAAATTTCTATGATGATTCCTTGCACTTGGGGATTATCAATGTACCACAGTGGGGACAGTGAGTGTTGTTGCCATAGTCTCCCCAATACAAAATGTAGTCATACTTGCATACATGAATTGTCTGGTATGCAAGACCAAGATCAGAAAGAGCTCTCTTAGCATCCGCGTAAGACTTTGGAAAGTCCACCTTAGGCAAAGCAGTATTCAACAGCTGACAAAGCATATTGAATGTCTTTTTGGTCATACGCGTATATGTTTTGATATGAAGCACCCTGATAATGAACGCCATCTGTGTCATACTAGCACATTCCCCGTGAAGGGGTTTCATCACTTCCTCGTTGAGCTTCTTAAAAATGTCCAACTCACCAGATGCATCTTCTTTATTTATAGTTGTTCTGCCCATGTCATCCACTAGAGCTCCCACCATATCGAACACAGATTGTTGGTACAGCTCAAAATCATCAGAGTCGTCAGATTCATAACCATCATCATTGGAAGAACAATTATGTGCACCTATCTACCCTAATTCCCCATGATAGATCCACATCATATAGGACCTGAGCAAACCAGTGACATTTACGTGACATTTGACAACATCAATAGTTTCGTGGATCCCATTACGGCAATTTTTTGCATGGGCACAACATATCTTCGGTCCCATTGTTGTGAGCAAGCGTGAATTCCATAAACTGATTCACGTCAGCCATGTATGGTGGCGTGAGGACCGTTCCATGAGTAATCCAACCATGATCCATTGCTTGTACAACATGAAAAGTAAATAGAAAGCACTTGATATTTGCTACTATGATGTTTTTCAGTAAACATATCTCACCTGAAATCGCCCCTATTTGACGCAGCCGATGTCCCCCGTGACTTTGCCCTTCAACTGTGGTGCGTGGCCTCGCCGTACCCTCGCAGCCACGTTCACCTCGATGTACCCTCATAGCCACGTTCACCTCGCCGTCTCGGCCTCTCGACTCGCTGCTAGGGGCGTGGTATGATGGAGGGCCCTAAGTCGACGATCTCAATTCCCTTTGTTAGGAGGGAATCAGACGATCCCAATTCCAAGTTCCCACTGTTATGAAAAGAGATCTCGCTAAATGGGTTAGCTGAAAAACAATTACTTGTTATTTTCTATTTACATTTACAAAAAAATGACCCACCAACATTAACTGTGACACTAAGACTCGTCCCAGAAAATTGACATATGTAGTGAAGACCCAATACGTCGCCAAAAATCAGCCCGAAATGTCGCCAAAGTTGGCTAGGGCCCTGCCCGGGGAGGGAACACCTCATGACTGTGGACCATCACCAAAAATGGTTTTAGGCGACGGTTCATGTTTCGTCGTCGGGGTTTTTGTCACTGAATAGAGCACATTTTGTAGTGTTATCACAAGCGAATACAACTGCTAGAAATTCTTTTTTAGTAGTATCATAATTTTTCTGAGCTTTGTCCAAGATCTTACTAGTATAATGAATAGCATTTAATCTCTTATCAACTCTTTGACCAAGAACAACACCAATAGCATAATCGCTAGCATCACACACAATTCAAAGAGTAAATTCCAATCAGGTGGTCAAACAATAGGAGCAGTTATTAAAGCTTTCTTGAGTATTTCAAAGGCTTCTACGCAATCATCATAAAAAACAAATGGAACATCCTTTTGTAGAAGATTAGTAAAGGCCTAGAAAATTTAGAAAAGTCCTTAATGAACCTTCTATAGAAACCTCTATGCCCGAGGAAACATCTTATACCTTTGATATCTTTAGGACACGGCATTTTCTCAATGGCATCAACTTTCGCTTTATCTACTTCAATGCCTCTTTCAGTAATTTTATGATCGGGGACTATACCTTCATTCACCATAAAGTGTCACTTCTCCCAGTGCAAGACAAGACTAGTCGTTATGCATCTCTGCAAAACTCTATCAAGATTGCTCACACATGTCATCAAAAGAAGTTTTGTATACGAAAAAATCATCCATGAAGACCTCAACAATTTTCTCACAGAAATTAGAGAATATAACAGTCCTACATCTTTGAAAAGTAGCAAGTGCATTACATAAACCAAAAGGCACACATCTATAAGCATACGTTCCAAAAGGTCAAGTAAAACTAGTTCTCTCTTGATCTTCTAGTGACACGGTTATTTGAGAAAAAATAAAATATCCATCTAAGAGAAAAACGTGTGTACGCTTAGATCATCTTTCTAACATTTGATCAATAAAAGGCAAAGGATATGACCTTTCCCAGTAGCTTTGTTCAATTTTCTAAAATCAAGTACCATCCTATAACCCATAACAACTCTTTGTGGGGCAAGTTCATTTTTATCATTAGGAACAATGATAATGTCACCTTTCTTAGGGACACAATGAACATGACTTATGCATCTACTATCAACTATAGGATAAAGTATACATGTGTCCCGGAGCTTTAATATTTCTGTTCTTACCGCATCCTTCATCTTAGGATTCAAGCAACGTTGTTGATCGGCGACTGGTTTGGCATCGAGCTCCATATTAATTTTGTGTTGGCACAAAGTAGGACTAATTCATTTAATATCATCAAGAGTATATCCAATTGCAGCATGGTGTTTCTTCAAAGTTCTCAATAATCTCTTTTCTTCGTCCGTTGAAAGGTTAGCATTGATAATGACAGGATATATCTTCTTTTTGTCAAGGTAAACATATTTCAAAGTATCTGGGAGTTTCTTTATTTCGAACACAGGATCACCCTTAGGTGGAGGAGGATCTCCCAAAAATTCAACGGGAAAATTATTCTTAAGGATATGCTCTTTCCAAAAGAAAATTTCATCTATTTCATTTTTTTCATTCATATGTGTATCATTTTCATGATCTAACAAATATTGCTCTAAAGGATCAATAGGAGGCACGACAATAGAAGCAAGACCAATAATATAATCTTTATTAGGTAAATCTTTATCATGAGGTTGTCTAGTGAACTTAGAAAAATTAAATTCATGAGATACATCACCAAACTTAACCTTAACTTTTTTCTTAACACAATCAATTTCAGCATTAACAATATTCAAGAAGGGTCTACCAAATATAACAGGACAAAAATTATCTTCTTGTTATCCAATTACTAGAAAATCGGTAGGGTATTTAATCTTACCACACAAGACTTCAACATCTCTAACAATCCCTAGCAGTGAAATGGTATCCCTATTTGCAAGCTTAATAGTAACATCAATCTCTTCTATCTCAGTACATGAAATTTCATGCATGACTTCTTGATAGAGAGAGAAAGGAATAGCACTTATACTAGCACCCATATCACATAAACCATGATAACAATGATCTCCAATCTTAACAGAAACAACAGGCACACCAACAACTTTCTTACTCTTATCTAACATATCTTGTTCATTTCTAGCAATTTTAGCAATTCTAGAGGCTTCCCTCACAAAAGTATATAACATGCCCATCAATATTATCAACCAAGAGATCTTTAACCATTGCAATAGAATGTTCTTTTTTAATTTGTTCAGAGGGTTTAGGTGCTTTAATTTTACTCTTATGAACCACAGTTGTAGCCTTAGCATGTTCTTTAATCCTTTTAGGAAAAGGAGGTTTCTCAATATAAGCAGTAGGAAACATGATTAACATCATAGGCTAGTATTTCAGTATTAGCAATAATTGGTTCTTCACAAATATATTTAATAGGTGGATGGAAATTAAACCACTTCTCTGTAGGAAGATTAACATGAGTAGCAAAAGATTCACAGAATGCAGCTACTATCTCAGAATCAAGTCCATATTTTGCACTAAGCTTACGAAAAACATCTATTTCCATAAAAGACTTAACACAGTCATATTCAAGATTTATACCTGACTCATTAACTTTGTAGACCTTCCAATCTTCATAGTTGTGTTTAATTATTTCAATAGTATCCCATTTTGAATTCAATACTTCTTTTTGAGAAAGAACCAGCAGAAGAAGAATCAAGCATTGTTTTATCATCTAGAAAGCCGAGCATAAAAAATATGAACAACAATATCTCTCGAGAGCTCATGATTGGGGCATTTGAGCATCATGTCCTTAAGCCTTCCCTAAGCTTTAGCGATACTTTCTCCTTAACGAGTCCAAAAATTATAGATATAATTCTAATCACGATGAACCAAGTGCATAGGATAATTTTTTTGATTCTAGCTTTAGTCGGTTCCAGTCCCATGCTTCAGGATCATCCAATAGCCTATACCATGCCAATGCTTTTCTCTCCGAAGATAAAGGGAATAATTTCTTTTTAACTACAACCCTCGATAAACTTGCAAGCTTAAATAATCCACAAAGTTCATCCATATAGATTAAGTGCATATCAGGATATATTATTCTGTCTGCTGCATAGGGATTAGCATGAAAAAATTCCAATATATCAAAAGGGATTTCATAATAAATATTTTTAGTAGGTTGAGGCATGCCTCCGCTCGAGATGAAGATACCCCAAACAAGCCCCTCAAAGGATTACCTTTCATGGTAACATGTGAAGATAAAATTCAGCACTTATTTTAAATGTTTCCTTACCAAATTCCACTTACCAAGAGAGCTTCACTCCCTGGCAACGGCACCAGAAAAGAGTCTTGATTACCCACAAGTATAGGGGATCAATTGTAGTCCTTTCGATAAGTAAGAGTATCTAACCCTACGAGGAGCAAAAGGAATCTAAGCGGTTTTCAGCAAGGTATTCTCTGCAAGTGTTGTAAGATAGTTTGATAGCAAGATAATCGGTAACAAGTAACAAAAGTGACAAGGTGCAACAAGATGGCCCAATCCTTATTACTGCTAAGGAGAAGGCGGAAGTACTTCTTATAGTGATTAAAACATTCTCGGGGACACATGGAAATTCATCTAGTTATATTCACCATGATTGATTGACTCGCGTTCATTGCTTTGATAAGTTGTTATGTGGGTGGACCGGAGCCATGGTGTAGTTCTTACTAGAAAAAAAAACATACTTATGATTACCCCCTCGGCAAGCATCCAAAACTACAAGAGAAGAATTAAGATAAATCTACCATACCATTAAACATGTGGATCCAAAACAACACCTTATGGAACAACTCATAAACTGGGGTTTAGGTTTCTGTTACTCCTACAACCCATCATCTACAAACTAATTCCACAATGCCTTCCCCTAGGCCCAAACAAGGTGGAGTGCCATGTAGCTGACGTTCACATGACACCGCTAGAGGAAGATCAACATAACACATCATCAAAACATTGAATGAAAACCAACTTCACATGATTACTTATAACAAGACTTCTCCCATGTCCTCAAGAATAGACAAAACTACTCACAAATCATATTCATGTTCATGATCAGAGGAAATAAATATATGATTAACAATATAAACATATAATTTTCCACCAAGTAAACCAACTAGCATCAACTACAAGATGCATTCAACACTACTAGCAATCCACATGTACCAATATGAGGTTTGAGACAAAGATTGGATACAAGAGATGAACTAGGGTTTGGAGATGAGATGGTGATGGTGAAGATGTTGAGAGAGATGAGTCCTCTCACAATGAGAGGAGCGTTGGTGATGACGATGGCTTCAATTTCCCCTCCCGGAGGGAAGTATCCCTGGCTGAATCGCTCTGCCGGAGAGCAAAAGTGCTTCTGCCCAAGTTCCACCTTGAGATAGCGGCGCTTCGTCCTCTTCCGATTCTTTAGGGAAAATGGCTTCATATAGCAGAAGAAGGGCATTAGTGGTCCTTCGTTGACCCTGCAAGTTCACATGGCGCGCCCTGGGGGTGGGTGTGCCCCCTGAGCTTGTGGGGCCATGGAGAATCCTCTTTGGTATATTTTTCTTCTAGTATTTTTTATATATTCCAAAATAAAACTCCGTAAGTTTTCAGGTCATTTGCAGCTCTAGAGAATAGCTATCTCTGCTATAGCTCTTTTTCGGCTCAGAATTTCAGCTGCCGGTAATATACCGCTTGTGATATGACTTGCAATTTAAGAGTGAAAAGGCATTAGAATTTCATCAAAAAGTGAAATATAACTTTAAAACAATAGAAATAACAGTAAGAAATCATGATGAAAATTGCACGTACCAGTGTGCTCCGTGACTTTGCATATGGTGGTCATGGATGCGACATCATCCCATCCTGGAGTGTCGTGGCTAGGGAGGTGGCTACTTCTTCCCGTATTGCATGTTGTAGTCGCTGGTGATATCTCATCTTTGGATTTCTAGAAGTGCCTTGTGTGTGAAGGAAATATGCCCTAGAGGCAATAATAAAGTTGTTATTTTATATTTCCTTATTCATGATAAAGGTTTATTATTCATGCTAGAATTGTATTGATCGGAAAGGGGGGGGGGGGGGGGGGGGGGGGGGGGGGGGGGGGGGGGGGGGGGGGGGGGGGGGGGGGGGGGGGGGGGGGGGGGGGGGGGGGGGGGGGGGGGGGGGGGGGGGGGGGGGGGGGGGGGGGGGGGGGGGGGGGGGGGGGGGGGGGGGGGGGGGGGGGGGGGGGGGGGGGGGGGGGGGGGGGGGGGGGGGGGGGGGGGGGGGGGGGGGGGGGGGGGGGGGGGGGGGGGGGGGGGGGGGGGGGGGGGGGGGGGGGGGGGGGGGGGGGGGGGGGGGGGGGGGGGGGGGGGGGGGGGGGGGGGGGGGGGGGGGGGGGGGGGGGGGGGGGGGGGGGGGGGGGGGGGGGGGGGGGGGGGGGGGGGGGGGGGGGGGGGGGGGGGGGGGGGGGGGGGGGGGGGGGGGGGGGGGGGGGGGGGGGGGGGGGGGGGGGGGGGGGGGGGGGGGGGGGGGGGGGGGGGGGGGGGGGGGGGGGGGGGGGGGGGGGGGGGGGGGGGGGGGGGGGGGGGGGGGGGGGGGGGGGGGGGGCCGCTATTGGTTATTGACCGGAGAGGTGTCTCGGTCATGTCTACATAGTTCTCGAACCCGTAGGGTCCGCACGCTTAACGTTCGATGACGATATAGTATTATATAAGTTATGTTATTTGGTGACCGAATGTTGTCCGGAGTCCCAGATGAGATCATGGACATGACGAGGAGACTTGAAATGGTCGAGAGGTAAAGATTGATATATAGGATGATGGTATTCAGACACCGGAAGTGTTCCGAAGGGTACCGGGTACATATCGGGTCACTGGAAGGGGTTCCGGGCACCCCTGGCAAAAGATATGGGCCTTATGGGCCAAGAGGGGAAACGCACCAGCCACAAGGGGCTGGTGAGCCTCCCATATGGGCCGAACCAGGAGGAGAAGGAAAGAGGGGAAGGGAAAGGAAAGGGGGGGATTCGCCGGGGGGGGGGGGGGGGGGGGGGGGGTCCTTCCCTCCTCCCTCCTCTTTCCTTCCCCCTCCGGCAAATATGGCAGGGGCGCGGCCAAGGGGAGACCCCAAGTAGGATTCGGCCTACTTGGGCGCATCCTGGCAGCCTCTTCTCTCCCTCCCACCTATATATATGTGGGGGGCCGCCCTAGCACATACCAGATCAATTGTTAGCCGTGTGCGGCGCCCCCCTCCACCGTTTACACCCCCGGTCATATTTTCATAGTGCTTAGGCGAAGCCCTGCGAGGATCACTTCACCATCACCGTCACCACGCTGTCGTGCTGACGAAACTCATCTACTACCTCGACAACTTGCTGGATCAAGAAGGCGAGGGACGTCACCGGGCTGAACGTGTGCAGAACACGGAGGTGTCGTGCGTTCGGTACTTGATCGGTTGACGTGAGAAGAAGTTCGACTACATCAACCGCGTTGTGAAACGCTTCCGCTTACGGTCTACGAGGGTACGTAGACACACTCTTCCCCTCGTTGCTATGCATCTCCATGGATAGATCATTGCGTGTGCGTAGAAATTTTTTGTTTTCCATGCAACGTTTCCCAATAGTGGCATCATGAGTCAGGTATATGCGTAGATGATATGCACGAGTAGAACACAAAGAGTTGTGGGCGGTGATAGTTATACTGCTTACCATCAACGTCTTATTTTGATTCGGCGGTATTGTGGGATGAAGCGGCCCGGACCAACCTTACATGTCCACGCACATGAGACCGGTTCCACCGACAGACATGCAACTAGTTTTGCATAAAGGTGGCTGGCGGGTGTCTATTTCTCCTACTTTAGTTGAATCGAATTTGACTGCGGCCGGTCCTTGAAGAAGGTTAAAACAGAAAACTTGACGAAACACCGTTGTGGTTTTATGCGTAGGTAAGAACGGTTCTTGCTAGAAGCCCGTAGCAGCCACGTAAAACTTGCAACAACAAAGTAGAGGACATCTAACTTGTTTTTGCAGGGCATGTTATGATGTGATATGGTCAAGACATGATGTGATAAACATTATTGTATGAGATGATCATGTTTTGTAAGTTATCGACAATCGGCAGGAGCCTTATGGTTGTCTCTTTATTGTATGAAATGCATGCGCCATGTAATTGCTTTACTTTATCACTATGCGTTAGCGATAGTTGTAGAAGCAATAGTTGGCAAGATGACCACGACGCTACGATGGAGATCAAGGTGTCGAGCTAGTGACGATGGAGATCATGACGATGCTTTGGAGATGGAGATCAAAAGCACAAGATGATGATGGCCATATCATGTCACATATTTTGATTGCATGTGATGTTTATCTTTTATGCATCTTATTTTGCTTAGTACGGCGGTAGCATTATAAGATGATCCCTTCACTAAATTTCAAGGTAAAAGTGTTCTCCCTGAGTATGCACCGTTGCTACAGTTCATCGTGTTGAGACACCATGTGATGATCGGGTGTGATAGACTCTACGTTCACATACAACGGGTGCAAGACAGTTTTGCACATGCGGAATACTTGGGTTAAACTTGACGAGCCTAGCATGTACAGACATGGCCTCGGAACACTATAGACCGAAAGGTCGAACGTGAATCATATAGTAGATATGATCAACATAGAGATGTTCACCATTGATGACTACTCCATCTCACGTGATGATCGAACATGGGTTAGTTGAATTGGATCACGTATCACTTAGATGACTTGAGGGATGTCTATCTAAGTGGGAGTTCTTAAGTAATTTGATTAATTGAACTTAATTTATCATGAACTTAGTCCTGATAGCATTTGCATATCTATGTTGTCGATCAATGGCCCGTGCTACCGTTCCCCTGAATTTTAATGCGTTCGTAGAGAAAGCTAAGTTGAAAGATGATGGTAGCAACTACACGGACTGGGTCCGTAACTTGAGGATTATCCTCATTGCTGCACAGAAGAATTATGTCCTTGATGCACCGCTAGGTGACAAGCCCCCTCCCGCTAATCTAGACGCTGTGAACGTCTGGCAAACGCGGTCTGATGACGACTCGATAGTTCAGTGTTCCATGCTTTACGGCTTAGAATCGGGACTTCAAAGACGTTTTGAATGTCATGGAGCATATGAGATGTTCCAGGAGTTGAAGTTAATATTTCAAGCAAATGCCCGGGTTGAGAGATATGAAGTCTCCAACAAGTTCTATAGCTGCAAGATGGAGGAGAACAGTTCTGTCAGTGAACACATACTCAAAATGTCTAGGTATCATAATCACTTGACTCGGCTAGGAGTTAATCTTCCAGATGATAGCGTTATTGACAGAGTTCTTCAATCACTGCCACCAAGCTACAAAGGCTTCGTGATGAACTATAATATGCAAGGGATGGACAAGACAATTCCCGAGCTCTTCGCAATGCTCAAAGCTGCGGAGGTAGAAATCAAGAAGGAGCATCAAGTGTTGATGGTTAACAAGACCACTAGTTTCAAGAAAAAGGGCAAAGGAAAGAAGGGGAACTTCAAGAAGAATGGCAAGCAAGTTGCCACTCCCGGGAAGAAGCCAAAAGCTGGACCTCAGCCTGAAACTGAGTGCTTCTACTGCAAAGGGACTGGTCACTGGAAGCGGAACTGCCCAAAGTATTTGGCGGATAAGAAGGATGGCAAAGTGAACAAAGGTATATTTGATATACATGTTATTGATGTATACCTTACTAATGCTCGTAGTAGCGCCTGGGTATTTGATACTGGTTCGGTTGCTCATATTTGTAACTCGAAACAGGAGCTACAGATTAAACGAAGATTGGCTAAGGACGAGGTGACGATGCGCGTCGGGAATGGTTCCAAGGTCGATGTGATCGCCGTCGGCACGCTACCTCTACATCTACCTTCGAGATTAGTTTTAGACCTGAATAATTGTTATTTGGTGCCAGCGTTGAGCATGAACATTATATCTGGATCTTGTTTAGTGCAAGACGGTTATTCATTTAAATCAGAGAATAATGGTTGTTCTATTTATATGAGTAATATCTTTTATGGCCATGCACCCTTGAAGAGTGGTCTATTTTTGTTTAATCTCGATTGTAGTGATACACATATTCATAATATTGATGCCAAAAGATGCAAAGTTGATAATGATAGAGCAACATATTTGTGGCACTGTCGTTTAGGTCATATTGGTGTAAAGCGCATGAAGAAACTCCATGCAGATGGGCTTTTGGAATCACTTGATTATGAATCATTTCATACTTGCGAACCATGCCTCATGGGCAAGATGACTAAAACTCTGTTCTCCGGAACAATGGAACGAGCCAATGACTTATTGGAAATAATACATACCGATGTATGCGGTCCAATGAATGTTGAGGCACGCGGCGGGTATCGTTATTTTCTGACCTTCACAGATGATTTGAGCAGATATGGGTATATCTACTTAATGAAACACAAGTCTGAAACTTTTGAAAAGTTCAAAGAATTTCATAGTGAAGTGGAGAATCATAGTAATAAGAAAATAAAGTTTCTACGATCTGATCGTGGAGGCGAATATTTGAGTTACGAGTTTGGCCTTCATTTAAAACAATGTGGAATAGTTTCACAACTCACACCACCTGAAACACCACAGCATAATGGTGTGTCCGAACGTCGTAGCCGTACTTTATTAGATATGGTGCGATCTATGATGTCTCTTACCGATTTACCACTATCGTTTTGGGGTTATGCATTAGAGACAGTTGCATTCACGTTAAATAGGGCACCGTCTAAATCCGTTGATACGACACCGTATGAACTGTGGTTTGGCAAGAAACCTAAGCTGTCGTTTCTTAAAGTTTGGGGTTGCGACACTTATGTCAAAAGGCTTCAGCCTGATAAGCTCGAACCCAAATCGTAGAAGTGCGTCTTCATAGGATACCCTAAGGAAACAAGTTTCTACGATCTGATCGTGGAGGCGAATATTTGAGTTACGAGTTTGGCCTTCATAACATTTCTAGAGAAGGAGTTTCTCTCGAAAGAAGTGAGTGGGAGGAAAGTAGAACTTGATGAGGTAATTGTACCTTCTCTCAAATTGGAAAGTAGCACATCAGAGAAATCCGTTCCCGTGATGCCTACACCAACTAGAGAGGAAGCTAATGATGATGATCATGAAACTTCAGATCAAGTTACTACTGGACCTCGTAGGTCGAACAGAGCACGTTCCGCACCAGAGTGGTACGGTAATCCTGTTCTGGAAGTCATGTTACTAGACCATGGCGAACCTACGAACTATGAAGAAGCTATGATGAGCCCAGATTCCGACAGATGGCTTGAGGCCATGAAATCTGAGATGGGATGGACTTTGGTGGACTTGCCCGTTGATCGGCAAGCCATAGAGAATAAATGGATTTTCAAGAAGAAGACTGACGCTGATGGTAATGTTACTGTCTACAAAGCTTGACTTGTCGCAAAAGGTTTTCGACAAATTCAAGGGGTTGACTACGATGAGACTTTCTCACCCGTAGCGATGCTTAAGTCCGTCCGAATCATGTTAGCAATTGCCGCATTTTATGATTATGAAATCTGGCAAATGGACGTCAAAACTGCATTCCTTAATGGATTTCTTAAAGAAGAGTTGTATATGATGCAACCAGAAGGTTTTGTCGATCCTAAAGGTGCTAACAAAGTGTGCAAACTCCAGCGATCCATCTATGGACTGGTGCAAGCATCTCGGAGTTGGAATATACGCTTTGATGAAGTGATCAAAGCATATGGTTTTATACAGACTTTCGGTGAAGCCTGTATTTACAAGAAAGTGAGTGGGAGCTCTGTAGCATTTCTAATATTATATATAGATGACATATTGTTGACTGGAAATGATGTAGAATTTCTGGATAGCATAAAAGGATACTTGAATAAGAGTTTTTCAATGAAAGACCTTGGTGAAGCTGCTTATATATTGGGCATCAAGATCTATAGAGATAGATCAAGACGCTTAATAGGACTTTCACAAAGCACATACCTTGACAAAGTTTTGAAGAAGTTCAAAATGAATCAGTCAAAGAAAGGGTTCTTGCCTGTGTTGCAAGGTGTGAAGTTGAGTCAGACTCAAAGCCCGACCACTGCAGAAGATAGAGAGAAAATGAAAGTCATTCCCTATGCCTCAGCTATAGGTTCTATCATGTATGCTATGCTGTGTACCAGACCTGATGTGTGCCTTGCCATAAGTCTGGCAGGGAGGTACCAAAGTAATCCAGGAGTGGATCATTGGACAGCGATCAAGAACATCCTGAAGTACCTGAAAAGGACCAAGGATATGTTTCTCGTTTATGAAGGTGACAAAGAGCTCGTCGTAAATGGTTACGTCGATGCTAGTTTTGACACTGGTCCGGATGACTCTAAGTCGCAAACCGGATACGTATTTATATTGAATGGTGGAGCTGTCAGTTGGTACAGTTCCAAGCAGAGCGTCGTGGCGGGATCTACGTGTGAAGCGGAGTACATAGCTGCTTCGGAAGCAGCAAATGAAGGAGTCTGGATGAAGGAGTTCATATCCGATCTAGGTGTAATACCTAGTGCATCGGGTCCAATGAAAAAAAAATTGTGACAATACTGGAGCGATTGCCTTGGCAAAGGAATCCAGATTTCACAAGAGAACCAAACACATCAAGAGACGCTTCAACTCCATCCATGAACAAGTCAAGGAGGGAGACATAGAGATTTGCAAAATACATGCGGATCTGAATGTAGCAGACCCATTGACTAAGCCTCTTCCACGAGCAAAACATGATCAGCACCAAGACTCCATGGGTGTTAGATTCATTACAATGTAATCTAGATTATTGACTCTGGTGCAAGTGGGAGACTGAAGGAAATATGCCCTAGAGGCAATAATAAAGTTTTTATTTTATATTTCCTTATTCATGATAAAGGTTTATTATTCATGCTAGAATTGTATTGATCGGAAACCTTAATACATGTGTGAATAAACAAACAACGTGTCCCTAGTGAGCCTCTACTAGACTAGCTCGTTGATCAAAGATGGTTAAGGTTTCCTAATCATGGACATGAGTTGTCATTTGATAACGGGATCACATCATTAGGAGAATGATGTGATGGACAAGACCCATCCGATAGCTTAGCATAATGATCGTTAAGTTTTATTGCTATTGCTTTCTTCATGTCAAATACACATTCCTTCGACTATGAGATTATGCAACTCCCGGATACTGGAGGAATCCCTTGTGTGCTATCAAACGTCACAACGTAATTGGGTGATCATAAAGATGCTCTACAGGTATCTCCGAAGGTGTTTGTTGAGTTGGCATTGATCGAGATTATGATTTGTCACTCCGAGTATCGGAGAGGTATCTCTGGGCCCTCTCGGTAATACACATCATAAGCTTGCAAGCAAACGACTAAGGAGTTAGTCATGAGGTGATGTATTACGAAACGAGTAAAGAGACTTGCCGGTAACGAGATTGAACTAGGTATGAAGATACCGACGATCGAATCTCGGGCAAGTAACATACCGATGGACAAAGGGAATTATGGATGTTGTCATAACGATTCGACCGATAAAGATCTTCGTAGAATATGTAGGAGCCAATATGGACAGCCAGGTTCCGCTATTGGTTATTGACCAAAGAGGTGTCTCGGTCATGTCTACATAGTTCTCGAACCCGTAGGGTCCGCACGCTTAACGTTCGATGACGATATAGTATTATATGAGTTATGTGATTTGGTGATGGAATGTTGTTCGTAGTCCCGGATGAGATCAGGGACATGACGAGGAGTCTCGAAATGGTCGAGAGGTAAAGATTGATATGTAGGACGATGGTATTCGGACACCGAAAGTGTTCCGGAGGGTACCGGGTACATATCGGGTCACCGGAAGGGGTTGCGGGCACCCCCGGCAAAAGATATGGGCCTTATGGGCCAAGAGGGGAAACGCACCAGCCACAAGGGGCTGGTGCGCCCCCCCATATGGGCCGAACCAGGAGGAGAAGGAAAGAGGGGAAGGGAAAGGAAAGGGGAGGATTCGGCCTCCCCCTTCCTTCCCTCCTCCCTCCTCTTTCCTTCCCCCTCCGGCAAATATGGCAAGGGGGCGCGGCCAAGGGGAGACCCCAAGTAGGATTCGGCCTACTTGGGCGCCTCCTGGCAGCCTCCCCTCTCCCTCCCACCTATATATATGTGGGGGGCGCCATAGCACATACCAGATCAATTGTTAGCCGTGTGCGGCGCCCCCCTCCACCGTTTACACCCCCAGTCATATTTTCGTAGTGCTTAGGCGAAGCCCTGCGAGGATCACTTCACCATCACCGTCACCACGCCGTCGTGCTGACGAAACTCATCTACTACCTCGACAACTTGCTGGATCAAGAAGGCGAGGGACGTCACCGAGCTGAACGTGTGCAGAACGCGGAGGTGCCGTGCGTTCGGTACTTGATCGGTTGACGTGAGAAGAAGTTCGACTACATCAACAGCGTTGTGAAACGCTTCCGCTTACGGTCTACGAGGGTACGTAGACACACTCTCCCCCTCGTTGCTATGCATCTCCATGGATAGATCATTGCGTGTGCGTAGAAAAAAAAGTGTTCTCCATGCAATGTTTCCCAACAGTGTGGTCTCCAGTTGTGGCCTCGGTTATATTTGCCCTTCGGTGGTGCCCGTGGATGGTGCGACCTGGGATATGCGGTGCCCTTTGGTTGCTCTTGTGGATCTTCACATAACGGTATGTGCGCATGCCCGCGAAGCTATGTGAGTGTGTACTCGCCTCATTGATGCCCTTCGATATCGCCGGCGACATCGATGTTGTGTTGTAGCCTCGGTAGTGTGTTGCTCTTCATGTACGCAGGTGGCGTGGACTCGGCCGCATGCTGCCCTTTGGTTGCGCCAATGGCCTTGAGGTCTCATGGTTTAGTCTCGGTTGTTTGGTGCTCTTCGTCAATGGTGGTGATGCTTCTCATGTAAAAGGTGCCTTCGTTGGTTTTGTGTCGGTCTTGGCGGTGGTTCATCAGTGGTGTGGTGAGATTGATGCTTGCGGTGCAGTCTAGGCTATGTCGTTGCATCGACAATTGCTATGGTGCCGAAGTTCGCCTGTGTACTTGCTTAGAGTGGTGTCTTGTGTCTCGTATGTGTGTGTGTGTGTGTGTGTGTGTGTGTGTGTGTGTGTGTATGTTTTTGGGTTGTGTCTCTTCTTTCTTGTTCCCCCGTGTACTCCGGTTCACTTGAACATATCTTGTATGGAGCCGCAATGCTTCTAGGAAAAAATTGAATGAAAAAATTCAGGTGGGGATTCGCTCCCCCTCCCCCGGTGACCACTCAAAAGAGTCCAACTTAAAGGAGGTTGTGTGGGCATGCCTGATGCGCATAGGGAAGATTTAAATTCCATTAATTAAATCAGATTATGTGAGGCTGCATAAAAATTAAAGACATGGATGCTCTAATGGAATGGGATTGAGAGGAAGACCCTGCTTTATAAAAGTGGGTTGTGGAGAAAGACCCTGACATAAAAAAAAGACCCGATTAAATGTTGGTTGACCGGCGATGGTTGTATGTTCTTTCATTCCCTCCAATCACTAAACCTCACCATGCGCTTTTTCGCTCTAATCACTTTTTGATGGACACGTCAATTTCTCTCCCGTTGCAACGCACGGACATTTGTGCTAGTTGAAACCAAAATCCACTCAATTCGGTGTGTTGATTCTCACAGCCCAAGAGAAAAAGTTAGAAGAAGGTCGACTGCCATTATCACCAAGTCCGAACACGAGGAGCTTGTTATTTGCAAAGCTGCTATTATCATTAAGCAAAGAGCTTGTTGTTACACCTTGACATTGTGTACAGCAGCTTGTTATTTACAAAGCTGCTATTATCACTAAGCAACGAATATGAGCTTATGTACACTTTGACATCTAGCTAAGCAAAGAGCGACATAAACATTGACATGTACAGTAGTTATTATTTGCAGAAGGTAGAAGCTTATTAAAAAAAACTATCAACATGAGCATACATGCAATGGAGAATCAACTACTTTTTGTCATGTACTCTTCCAAAGCTCCAAGCAAGAGACGCCTGGGCATGGCTAATTTGACATTTAGAACATACACCCAACTTGGAGCAACTTTGTAATGGAACATGATCGATGAAAAATGTGTTGCTCATCATCCACAATGGCTCTAGTTCTTGGAACATATTAGTAGCTCTAGTTTGTGTTAAAGATAGACCAAAAGGATTACATGATCAGTTTGTCTAATTCCTTACATGATATTTTTCCCTAGTGAAGCTTAACATTCAGACAATGCCGATGGCACACTAAAAAATTTGTTGGTCACCTAGTTGGCATTCTGCCGAACGGTTGGTGAGCATCTCGTATGCGTCGCGAGAGGCCGGTAGTGGCGGTGAGGAACAAGGGGCAGGAAGTGTACGGGAACAGTGGCCCGAGCGGGGAAGGACAGGCTCGTTCCCGCCGTTTTCAGTCCGAGTTCGTGAGGGGCAAGTTTCGTAGATCAGCAGCGCGGCGACGCGCTCGCCCTCCGTCGTCTACATTACAGTAGTAGCAACGCCAAATCGCCAATCCACGCCGGAACCCGACCGACTCCATAGCTCCATCCATCGATTGATCGAAGGGACCAAGAAATCATACCTAACGGACTCCTCCATCGATCCATCGATCGAAACCAGACACGAAACGCGGAGCAGAGGATCGAAACAAGTAGATCGAAACCAAGAATCTAAACGCCGAGAGGAGCAGCAGTAGATCGAAACCAAGAAACTTACGCGGAGCAGGAGATCGAAGCCAAGAACTAAGCCCGGATCCGAGCAGAGCAGAGCAGAACAGGGGATCCGATGGAAGCATCAAAGTTCGGCTTCGGGCCCAACACGCCGCCGGCGTTCAAGTTCGACCCCACCGACGCCGACCTCGTCGCCTACTACCTCCTCCCGCGCGCGCTCGGCCTCCCCAACCCGCATGCGCACGCCGTCTTCGACGACGACCCCGGGAGCGTCCCGCCGTGGGAGCTCCTCCACAAGTACGGCGACGGCGAGCTCGATCACGCCTTCTTCTTCGGCCCCCCCACGGACTCGGCCCAGAACGGCGGCCGCAAGAAGCGCACCATCAAGGGCGTTGGCTTGTGGCAGGGGCAGAAGGGGTCCGAGGGCACCGTCACCCTGCTCCACCCCGGCGGCGGCGAGCTGGACATCACGTTCAAGCGCTACAACCTCACCTTCTACCGCACCAAGGGCGGGGCCAGCACGGGGTACATCATGCACGAGTACGAGCTCATATCGCCGCCGCTCCCCGGCACGGTTCTCAGACGCGTCAAGATCAACAAGAACCCAAAGAAGGAAACGGCACCGGTCGCGACCGCCGCCGGCGAGCAGCCGGGCACAAGCTACGAGTGTGATTCCCCCGCGATGGCGAGCAACAGCAAGGGATTCAGTGACGCGCAAGCTGGTGCTCTCTATGGCGGCAGCGGCAGTGACATGGCAGATGCCGACTGCTACTATACTCCTCTAAAGTATGCGTTACCGGAGGCCGAGCACAAGGACTACTGCCTCCCGGTCACAAATCAGCCTGGCGCGAGTTACAATGCCGCGGCGGCGATGAAGAGCGACAGCCAAGGATTCACCGGAGCTCAACCTGATGCTTTCTCTGGCGGCGGCATGGTGGAGACGGACGGCGCCTACTACGAACCTTCACAGTTCATCCCGGTTGCTAGCGGCGCGTACAACAACGATTACGGCCAGTACCAAGAGGTTGCCCAATGGCCTTATCAGCTGGCCCAGAGCGACAACCACAGCCAATACATGGCTGGACATCCCGCCGTGATGCGCTCCCACGGCGAGGGGTTCAGCGTCGAGCAACAAATCGGTGCTCTTGGTGGCTACGCTGAAGATGCTGCCGTGATGTGCTCCGGCGGCGAGGGGTTAAGCGGCGAGCAACAAGCCGGTGCGCTCCGTGGATACAGCGTCGACGGCAGTCTCATGCCAACTGAGAGCGCCCACTCAACTACTTTGCTCTGCGATGGTGGAGAGGAGAACGGGGACGAGATCAACGACGTATTGTTCCGCGACCACGACGGCGACTTCAATTTTCAGCAGAGCGATGAGGAGATCTCCAACATCTTGTTCGGCGACAACAACATCTACTTCAGTTAGAGAGATAATGTTAGAATGCATAGCTGAAAACACCAGCAGGATAATCTTCATTTTGGTCGTTGAAGAGATAATGTGTTACTAATATCCCGGGTTCCATGTTAGTGTGTGAGAATCACATGCTTTTTTATCATCACGGTTATAATTTTGCGCTAGCTGTATTGATCTTCCTTGCCCATAAATACTGGAAAACAAGGATAAGAATCATTGCAGTCGAGAAGTTCCTGGGTCCAACAAGATATGCCTACAAACATCGTTGCAATGACAGGCCATTTCGGAGACAAGCTGCTCCCAAGCGATGTCAAGATTCTAGAGGGCAGCTCCAACTACAATGAAATGTACTTTAGGGGTGGAGTTTCAACCATTGGAAGGATCCACCATGTCAATGTGGTGCATCTGGTCGGGTTCTGCTCAGAGGAGACTTATTAGGAGGGCGCTTGTCTATGAGCACATGCCTCCTGTGAACTTCTATGCGGAAACATATAGTAGCTGCAGCAGCTGGAGGGCGGATGAATCCAAATGTTGTATCCACGCTTAACTGCTAATTATCTTCCTGGGAGACATATTTTCAGCTAGTGATGTACATGATCGCCAAAAGTTGCAGCCATACCCAGTATGAAATATCCTGCTATACTTCCCAACTCCTGTGAAGTTATATGTGGAAACATGTAATAGATACCAGAGTGCAGAGAACTCCAAGTGTTGTCTGTATCCATGCTTAATTGCATAGTAAAATGCAAGCAACTTCCTGGAAGACATATATTATTAGCTAGGTGAGTAATACTAGCTTGCCAAAGCCATAGTGATATCTGCACTTACTGTGAAAACTCTGGTGGCATGCATGAATACCAAAGTTCATATAGAATTTGTAACATATTGATGCTGCCTCAGAAATGCTTATGTCACTAACCTTTTTTCTCTCTCCAGCTGCTGCTGATATTACTATATGTGTTTTCTGTTACAAAGAAGACTTGCAACAGAGAAATAACTGCAAGAATGACAATTCCTTTCGGCTTTGGTACTTGAGCATTGAGCTGACTTGGTGTTTCAGCCGATAATCCAGGCAGAGAATTACTTCGAATTTTCAGTCAGCACCAGACCCACTAATCTGGAGTATTATAGACAGTAGCAGCATCGGTTTTACACCCAATGTCACAACATTCCTGGTTTCAGCTATGTTTAGTTAAGAATCGGCGTACAAACATGGAAACGAAACCAAAACAAACCTAACAAAAACAAACAATCACAGAAACGACAGGCATCACAGGAAACTAAGAACACCACCACAATTTTAGCAAGTAGCAGAAGCCAACATAAACAACATCTCAAAAACTCTCAACGCTACACAAGACTCTTTTGGCTCGAGAGAAGAGCAGCCAAACACAACCCTGCAGTAAAAACATCTTGAAATCTGACTTGGGAAGCTCAAACTCCCTGGATTAGCTATTCTTAGGAGCTTAGCTAGACTAAAAGCCACGGTAAACTTTTTCGGATAACATATAAACACCGCTGACCACATTGATGTGATGTGACAAAGTGACAACTAACTACTGCAGCAGCCCTTTCTTCACCTAGAGAAAATCATTAATCTGTTAGTAAACTAACACAGACAAAGATAAAATATAATAGTGGCACCTATGTAACACAGTGTATGTGTTATGAATATGCAACATGGTATTATTAGGAGGCCAAAGCCAGCATATATACACATACATGAGAATGCCAAAAGGCTACAAGAGGATGCCAAGAGACTAGAATGCAAAAGGCCAAAAGACATCACTAATATAACACCCCCCTCAAACTCATGGTGGATCCACAACACTGAGTTTGGAGAGGTGAAATCCATGTTGCGCTCTAGTCTGGGCCTTCGTGAAGAAGTCTGCAAGCTGTAACTCAGAAGGCACATACTGAAGAGCAGTAACATGATCCTGCACAGCAGCGCGCACATAAGAAGCATCAACACCAATATGCTTGGTGAGCTCATGCTTCACGGGATCTCGCGCAATACTGATAGCACCTGTACTATCTGACAAGAGGGTGGTAGGTGTAGTAACAGAAACACCAAAATCCTCCAGTAACCATCGTAACCAAGTCACCTCTGCCGTTAGAAGAGCCATAGCTCGTAACTCAGCCTCTACACTCGAACGGGAAACTGCAGTCTGTTTCTTCGTCTTCCAGGCAATGAGAGAACCACCAAGAAAAACACAGTAAGCAGAAAGTGAATGGCGATCCGTAGGATCACTAGCCCACGTAGCATCTGAATAGGCCTGGAGCTGTAATGAGCTAGAACGGGGGGAAAAGAGACGACGAGAGATCGTGCCACGAAGATATCGTAGAACACGAAAAAGATGACTATAGTGAACTGAAGTGGGAGCAGAAACAAACTGACTTAGAATATGGACAGGATAGGAGATATCTGGACGAGTGACAGCAAGATAAACAAGACTCCCAACAAGATGACGATAACGCGTCGGATCAGATAAGGGCTCACCATCAGAAGCGCGAAGTTGAACATTGAGCTCCATAGGAGTCTCAACAATGCGCTCATCACTAAGAGCCGCACGAGTAAGAAGATCCTGGATATACTTTTCTTGGGAAATAAAAAAGCCATCAGAGATGGAAGAAACCTCAATCCCAAGAAAGTAACGAAGAGGACCAAGATCAGACATAAGAAACTGCTCACTGAGACGGGCCTTGACAAAGGCAATGTACTCAGAATCATCGCCAGTGATGATCATGTCATCAACATAGAGAAGAAGAAGAGTGCGGCCACGAGCAAAAAGATGGACAAACAACGCTGGATCATGAGCGCTCGCTGAAAAGCCAGCGGCAGTCACCACAGAGGCAAAACGCTCGAACCAGGCGCGAGGGGCTTGCTTAAGGCCATAGAGAGAGCGACGAAGACGGCAGACCATGCCATCAGGAACAGAATACCCAGGTGGTGGCCGCATGTAAACCTCCTCACCTAGCTCACCATTAAGAAAGGCATTCTTAACATCAAGCTGAGATACAGACCAGCGGCAAACAGAGGCCACGGCAAGAAGTGTGCAAACAGTGGTCATATGGGCCGCAGGAGCAAAAGTCTCATCGTAATCACGCCCATGCTCCTGCTGAAAGCCACGAACCACAAGACGAGCTTTATAACGCTCAAGAGAACCATCAGAGCGAGTCTTAACCTTGTAAACCCACTTACAAGTGATGGGACGAACACCAGGAGGAAGAGAAACAAGATCCCACGTGTCGGTGAGCTCAAGAGCAGCAAGCTCCTCGGCCATCGCAAACTGCCATTCGGGATGAACAATAGCATCACGATAAGAGGTAGGCTCAAGTATAGCCGAAAGACCATATTGGGAAGGAGAATAGCGGTCAGGAGGAGGACAAGGACGAGGTCGAAGACCATAAGTCGGCTGAGATGAGGAAGAAGGCACACCAGAAGTAGATGGCGCATCAGTGGACCCATCCACAACACGTGGACGGCGAGTGTAATGGAAAGGAAAAGAGGGACGGGTAGGAATCACCGGAGGTGGAGATGGGGAAGACATCGGTGCTGATGGGGAAGGCATCGTTGATGAAGATGGAGACCAAGAAGGTATCGGGGATGAAGGTGGAGAGTCATGCAACGAGAGAGAAGAAACTGTGGGAGAGGATGGCGTCGTATCTGCAACAACGGGGGAAGGAGGAGTAGGAATATGGGGCATAGAGGGAGGTGTACCGGGAAATGTGAGAAAAGAGATGTCCTCCACAAAAAAGGTTAAGGAGGATGGACGTGGGTAGAACGGACGAGACTCATCAAAAGTCACATCCGGGAAATACGCATCCGACGACCGACATGATCCCAACACCGATAACCCTTATGCTCATCGCTGTATCCTAGAAAGACACACTCAACAGACTGAGCGGTCAGTTTGGTGCGTTCACGTGGAGGAAGAAGAATATAGCAAACACAACCAAACAAACAAAGTGCAGAATAATCAGGAGAACCATCGAAAAGACACTCGAAAGGAATACCACTCTTTAGAACAGCAGATGGCTGAATATTGATGAGATAGGTGGAAGTGGATATAGCCTCGGCCCAAAAGTGAGCGGAAGAGAGGCAGCGATCATCATCGCACGCGCCGTCTCAAGAAGGTGACGGTGCTTACGTTCAGCCACACCATTTTGAGCATGAGCACCAGGACAAGAGAACTGGGGAAGAGTACCCTGTTCAGCAAGAAATCCTCGCAATGCACGAGAGATGTACTCACCAGCAGAATCTGCGCGAAAAATACGAATAGGAGTGGAGAACTGGGTATGAACCATGGCAGCAAATTTTTTGTATATAGATAAAACCTCACTACGAGAGGACATGAAATAGATCCAAGTGTAACGAGTAAAATCGTCTATAAAGAGAATATAGTAGTGATGACCCCCTTTCGAAGCGAAGGAGCCGGACCCCAAACATTTGAGTGAACGAGGTCAAAAGGACGCTCAGACACTGACTCACTGTGAGGATAGGGTAGTTGAATCTGCTTACCAAGCCTACAACCCAGACAATCCAACGAAGCGTTACCGAAGACATGCCCTAGAACACCACGATGAACTAAAGACGAGAGACGAGAACCACATAAATGGCCAAGACGATGATGCCATTGCTGAAAGGAGTTAGCAAATGCAGCAACAGGGACCGCGAGATTGGCAGCGATGGCATCAGAGGGAAGACGAAGACAGTAAAGCTCCCAAAGACCATCATGGCGTCGGGGGCCAGCACCAAGCAAGGCGCCTGTGCGATGATCCTGAACAAAACATGAATCATAGTCGAGATTGATCCTACACCTGGAATCAACAATCTGACTACCTGAAAAGAGTTGCATGCTAAGTGGAGGTACATGAGCAACAGAGGGAACATGAAAGGAAGATGTGCTAAGAGTGCCTCGACTAGCTACAGGGAGAGGAGTACCGTCAGCAGTAAAAACACGAACCGGAGACTCAACCGGTCGAATGGAGGTCAAAGAGGAAGAATCATAAGTCATATGAAAAGATGCTCCAGTATCAAGAATCCATGAGGATGTACCTGAATGAGTAGAAGGTGGTCTCTCAGTGCCAGAAAACTCAGGCACAGAACTGACAGAACCTGTCGGTGAAGAATCCCAAGTATCAAGAAGGCATCGAAGTTGCGCAATCTCATGCGCAGACAGAGACACGGTGGTCGAGGTAGAACCCTCTACCAACGAACAACAGTCGCCATCACTTGTGGAGGCCACGTGGCGAGTCGACGTAGTACGGCAATCACCAGGTGCAGAAGTCGTGGGATGAGTCGCTGAAGAACGACCAACATAGCCAACAGAAGGCGCCAAGGGAGTCGATGTAGAGCGACCAGGAGCACCGGTGGAAGTCGCAAAAGGTGTTGAAGTAGAGCGACAACCACCACCGCCAAGCGGACGAGCACCAAGCACCGAAGAACGGCGCACGCGCGAGACGGGATCCATGTACGGAACACTGTCGAAAAACACCAGGCGGCGAGGGAGAGGCGTGCCCGACGAAAGCCTTGTACTTTTTTTTCTCTCTGTTTTTTTACTCTTTTTTTTTCTAATCAGATCTGGATCACGTCCAGACTGAAAACGTAGCAGTTTCACACCACACAAGCGCACGACCTCACGAGCGCCCGCGGGAGCCGTGGAGGCCAGCAGCGGCACGGAGTGGGCGGGGCCGGAGGGGCGACTAGCGAAGATAGGCGAACGGCGGACAGGGCCGTCTGCCGGCGACGGCAGCCTGGGGACGGCCGACGGGCCGGCGCAACCTTGAGGAATTGGAGCAGCGGGACTAGCGGTGGCCAGGGCCGGCGGAGAAGACGGAGGCCCCGGGGCCAGCGGCTGCCAGGGCCGGCGAAGAGGTCGCCGGGCGGCAGCGGCCAGGCCTGGAGGAGGCGGGGCGGCGGCAGCGGCCTAGCCTGGAGAAGATCGCGAGAATCAGAGGGCGGTCGAATCGGGAGCGCGTGCAGCGGCGGGGCGACCCGATCTGGGATGCAGCGACGGCGGGGAGAAACGCCAATCAGGCGGGCCAGGCGTGCGGAAGTGCAGAAGACGCCCGCGGATAGCAGGCCATGGAGCCGGCGGCTGATGTGCAGGGACCCGATGCAGACAGCGGGCGGCGAAGAGGCCGTGGCAGACAGTGGACGGCGTCGGCGGGAACGCAGAAGCGCAGCAACGGGAGAGCCACCGATCGTCCACGAGCACGGCTGCTCGATCGGAGAGGAGGCTGCTCGATCGGAGGAGGAAAAAAAAAACCTTACAGCTCTAATACCATGTTATGAATATGCAACATAGTATTATTAGGAGGCCAAAGCCAGCATATATACACATACATGAGAATGCCAAAAGGCTACAAGAGGATGCCAAGAGACTAGAATGCAAAAGGCCAAAAGACCAGAGGGCACTAATATAACTCTAACAGTATGAACAACAAGTGTGTACAAACTGATGATGAGCTCATCAACATAAAGAAGGCATATATCACATCGCCTCAAAAAAGAGCTATATCACATTACTTGATATATCTCCTAGGAATTACCGATTGACAACAAATAGATCATTCAGCCTTTTTACATGAAAATGTTGGGTGGGGGAGTTGAAAGATGTGACTAGTGTTTGTAATAATACAAATTTCTGAAACTATAACAGAAGATATTCTTACCTGTTGAACCATTTCAGCACATTAAAATATCAAACCAGGCAGTCATCCTAACATTTCAGCTTCTTTACATCCACTAGTAATGGTTGTGCCTAGAAGCATAAGAACTCAGGTAATTAACAATAGTTCCACAATAAAGACAAATGATACAAGAAGGCAACATGAGACAATTCGAAACTGTAGAAACAAAGTGAAAAATTATGCCAAAACAACAAACTGTAGAAACAAAGTGAGATTGGGTATCCTGTTTTAAATAGAGGAGCTCAAGAGACGAGAAATTCAGTTTATTTTCGAGAGATACAAATATACTAGTCACCAGGTGGAGGGGTCATTGGCAAGTGAAAGAATCACAACTATTTCAGGAAAGCATAGATTCGATGGACGTTGTAACTGAAAATATATGTGATACAAATTTTAAATAAAAACAAATTTTATTTCTATGTGCTATGACTGTAACAATCACCTACAGAAGGGGTCATGAACAAATGAGAAAATCAAAATTATCTCAAAAAAATAACATTTGATTTGGCATCTTCGAATACAGCAGGCAGGCATATTCAAACAATAACGTATACTAAAATAATACGGCTATAAATTCGTCCATCTAGCAAAGGTGCAATTGTTAACTAAGTTCAAGTTGTAAGTGTAACATTTAAGAATCACAATAACACTATGCGAGCAATCATGTAGAAAACATCACAAGATTGGGTTACTTCCTAAGATATACAGGCCAAGGATGAGCAATCACCTGGTGGGAAGAAACCCGTGAAAGGATAACAACACTCCCTATACTCCCTGGAACGGGTTCCATTAAATTTCCTGGATTGCATTGACTTGAGTTGAACCATATAGACACTGTCGTATCTATATAAAAAGATTACATCGTTGTCCTCTTCATAGCCCAGAAATTTGTCCTGCCATTTGATCCTTTTATTGCCCCAAGGAGGGATCTTAAGAAGCTTGTGCAATGAAACCGTTTTCTGCAACAACCATATGCAAACACCTTGACAATTGACCTTCCTCTGCCACATTTGAAGGTTATGACAAGACAACATGGCAAGACCAACGGCGCCATCCTCTGCCTGGATGATCTGAAAGTTGCCAGTATCATTCATACCAGGAGGCCCCTTGATCATGGTAAGGTTCTGGCTGTCCAAATCAAACTCAAGTATTGTACCTCTCCCATTCATAACTGGCCAGTAAAGGACATTGCCAACAAGGGTGCTACGACAACCATGAAAATAAGTATTATCTGGAGCCTCAACTGATATGAGATTGCCCCATGTGTTAGTCATCGAGGAGTAAACGTAGGCGAGGAGTTGATTATCCACGCCATCCCAGGACACCAATACCACCTTGAAGGGGCTGGAGGGCCCCTTGTAGCCGGCTGTGCAGAGCACCGCTCCGACA
This sequence comes from Thinopyrum obtusiflorum, assembly GCA_036873465.1. Taxonomy (NCBI): domain Eukaryota; kingdom Viridiplantae; phylum Streptophyta; class Magnoliopsida; order Poales; family Poaceae; genus Thinopyrum; species Thinopyrum obtusiflorum. Next base: position 83,424 of record JAAAWM010011882.1, read on the forward strand.
AAGCTCCACTTGAACTTGCATGGAAGAGCCACGCGACACTTCTCACTTGTGATGGGGTCGCACACAATGAGGTATTTCTGCTCCAGATCTTCGATAAGTACGCGACCGTGGCGGCAGTCGAGCACATAGGTAAGTCGGGGGCGTCCAAGGGAGAAGCGCTCCGGAGGGATGTAATCGGCAACTAGGGCCGGAATGGGGGTGAACACCATACCTTCCTTGCTGCAGTTCTCGAAGATGCCGAGGAGGGGCGGCTTGCGGTGGTGTGCGTAGAACTGGCTAAGGAACTTGGGGTCGATGAGGAGGCCTCGCCAGCGCTTGCAGATGGCAGACGCTCGGGGGAATGAGTACAGGTCCGAGGGGAGGCGGAGAAAGATCTCCCTGATTATATCGTCGTTGTCCGGCAGGGAGGAGGGTGCCTCCGACGAGGTGCCACGGTGGCGTCGACGTCTACGACGAGTTGTTCCAATATCCTCCTCACCAGCCTGGATCTGGGGACGGACGCACATGCCACATGGGTGGGCAAGTTCGTCACACTCCTCGATGGTGTGGATCTGGGAAAGGAGGCGTGCGTTGCGGCGGTGGCTGGCCATTCCAGCAACCTCCTCACTTGGGTGGATCTGAGGACGGAGGGGCGTGCCGCGTGGGTGGGCCAATCCGTTGCCCTCCTCAATGGGGTGGATCTCAGAAAGGAGGTGTGCGCTGTAGCGGTGGCTGGCCATTCCGACGGCACCAACCTCCTCACCGGCCTGGATCTGGGGGCGAACACACATGCCATGCGGGTGGGCAAGTCCGTCACCCTTCTCAACGGCATGGATCTGGGTAAGGAGTTGCGCCCTGCGGCGATGGCTGGCCATTCCAGCAACCGCCTCACTTGGGCGGATCTGGGGACGGGAGGGGCGGGCCGCGTGGGCGGGCCAATCCGTTGCCCTCTTCAATGGTGTGGATCTGAGAAAGGAGGAGCGCGTTGCAGCGGCGAGTGGCTATCCCGGCAGAGCACCAAGACCTAGATGAAGCAGGAAGGCATGGGGGAGAGAGGAGTGTGGTTTGTATCGTGACACAATTCCTTATTTGACACAAGCAAAATATTTAATTCCTTATTTGACACTAAAAACTTTTTCTTCCTTATTCCACGCCCGATCTAAATCTCTACTCCTATAAAAATGGCAGTTTGTGATGATGGTGTGTCTGCCTCTATGCCATATTGACCGTCCAATCTGGAATGTAAGGCTGAAACTGAGGCGGGTAGGCCCCGAGAACATTTTGCAGAAACACCCCACACATCGGACAAAATTTTGGAGAAGACACCTGAAACATAAAGCCGATACTTTGGAAATTTCTGCTTCTCTCGCGAAACAAACGAGCCTTCGAGAACCCCTCCCAGATTCCTCGCCGTCGGCCCTTCCCATCTCATCCGCAGCGACTGCCGGAGTTGAGTTGCGCGAGGGATCCTCCTCTTCTATACGTAGCTGTAGTTAGGGTCTCAGTAAATTGGATTTTGGCTTCAAGCTTTCCCCCGTATCTCTGCTTCTAGATCTCGCCGTGCAGGCCGCCGAGATGGAGCCATGGCGGTGGTTGCTTCCTGCCACATCCAAGTGTCCCTCTGCTCTCCCGTCATGCCACCCCTCCTGGTATGGATTTCCTTTTGGAAACACTATGCCCAGAAAAGGGGACGAGCCCAACTCCTGGCACAATCGACGCACGCGCACGATTGAGCACGATCATTTCACCATTAGGCCTTTGTTGCCGGTGCCGGTCAAGGCAGGAGGTCCAAGCCGCCGTTGCCAAGGAAGTCGGGCTGCGGGCGCTCCACAACGCTGTCCGCTGGCGTGGCGTGCTGAATGCTGTTGGTGCCGGCGTGTACGCCAACAGGAGCCCGGCCAACATCAGCCTCGTGCCAGCTGCGTCATCCGCGTGCTCACGGACAGCGGCGTCATCCAATGCAGACTAGGAGTATCCAATGTTATTCAGACGAGTAGTGCAAGCTCTGAACTGTACACATAAATGTAACGAGGACGCCCCCACCTCAGCTCTCAGGTTCCAGGGATATGCACAATCACATCGGCACAGCGTCTTTCCATGCAGCTGAGTATCAGTGCTGCTTCCTTGGTGACGATTGACGCGCCGCTGCTGCCGCGCTCTGCCTCCACGCTTCGTCGCGGCGATTCTCGCCGGGAGGTATGCACACATACATTTCATCGCCAAGATCGCATATGTGATTTGCTTATTTGATCAACTTCGGTCTGCAGGAGTTTAAGCACCTCTTTTTAGAGATGGATAGGCTAATCAATAGCTTTATAATTGTATAATCAGTAAGAACTGTTACTTGAAAAGGCTTAGGCAGTCTGCTCTAACAAGGAAATGCAAAACTGATTTCGCAAAAGAAGTAGAGGTGATGGCCAGGCTCTGGCATGCCAACCTTGTTCGCCTTCTTTCTTGCTGCAATGAAGTCAACAAGCGGATACTCACCTACGGTTACATGTCGGACATCAGCATGGATCTCTACATTGTATAATTTGTCTTGCCTATGATCAGAATTGGGATCACAATAGATCATTAAGTTCTCTTTTGCAACTATTGGTTATCGTTGTTCTGTGCCCAGTAGAGAAGTACAGCTCATTGCTACATGGGCTAGAGTCAGGGAAACACAGTAAGTTGCATGTAGATAAAGTTCTGAATAATAGAACTGCAAATTTGGACAATACGTTCAGAGGAAGCTTGTATGCTTGACATGGTGAGCTCCAAACTTTTGTGAACTAGCGTTTCCAATAGTTTAGAGCTGCTACTTTACTGCCAGTATTTGGGTGGTCTCTGTTCAAATTTCTAACACAAGTAATGCACTTCGGGAAGTTCTATCTATCGTGTGTCCATGCTGCCAATATCTGATATAATTTCATTGCAAGCACCGAAGAACTGCAGCTCTATCGCCATTCAAGATTGTTGACCTATGGCCTACGGCCTATGGCCTACAGAGAGAGTAATTAGTGTTTACCTCATGCATTATGTGCCATAATGTAGTTGTGCCGTATGCCTCTTGTATTATTTTCGCCGACGACATATAGAGGTAGCAGATTAGTATTGCAAGATGTTGTGGCTAAAGTGTTGTCTGGTTAATACTGCATTCCTCCATTACCGATAAAGTGTTACTTCTATGTCAGTTATATATTATGTTGCTCTATGTTCATTGCTTTTGTTGACATCAGATTGTGCATATATGCAATCTGCAGATGCATGTCTGACTGCCCTCAGGTTCAGACCCGTATTATCATGCAATGCGATAGTTGAACTCTCTGCACGCCAGAATTTTGTCTGCGGTCTGATCATCTTGCGGTGTAGTAGTTTCATAGGGATAGAGAATCGCAGATGCAGCTCTCCAGTATCTTCACTTCTTGATTATATTAAGAAAACTTAAACTAAGTATCTCTTATCTAGGCAGTCAAAGGTATGTTATTAGCTTGAAAAGATACAGAGCTCTAGCTTCCTTTATTTAGAGAAAGACTGGGTATCTTGTACTGGCTCACTCTATGATGTGATATGTTCTCAACATGCTCTTCGTGACCTATGCAATGATTTTGTACTTCTCTTACTGATCATTAGATCTTTATATGTTTGCTTGAATGTCTTAACGCCACTGCTATGCCAGTTAACCTCTTGTGATGATACATTTTAGAAAAACTTAATTTAAACAGAGGATAAATAAGTGATTGCTAATTTTGGTGTATGAACTTGAGGCTCAGGTCATAATCCACTTGCTTGTGTAAACCAAGGTAATGTTCCCGCATAAAACACGCTAAGGTAATGCCCTCCTGTTTCTACTTGAAAGAATTTGACCATCCATATACTGACAAAACATGATATGTGTTGCAAGAACTACAAACTGTGTTGGCAATCGGAATATTGGTAGACTAATGAATATAAAAAAAGATGTCGTTCCTTGTATCAGTTGTTAGATTTTCCTTATTTCTTGTGATTCTTGGCACTAGGATATTATCAGTTGTTATCGTATTTGATAGAAACTACTCCCTCCGTCAAGTCCCTAAAATGTCTTATATTTGTTTACAGATGTAGTAGCTATCAGAAATGTTTGAATGTGATGAAAAACTGTGTGCTATGGCGGAGAGAAGTGAAGTGGAGCAAAGTTGGGTGATGGGCCGAGATGAGTGAGGTAGGAAGAAAGAATAATACGTGCGGCAACTTAGCATGTTCGGCGGGAAATAACACGACACAATTTAAATCAGTGTGTGTGCACACTTTGAAACCAAACATTGTTTGAGTGCACTTAATATGGGACGAAGGGAGTATAATTTATTTCCGTAGCAACGCACGGGCAGCTAACTAGTTTCATTACAAATCTAACACTTCAATAAAAAAAAATCCGCATAACAGTGTTAAATGACATGTGAAAGGACTTTGACGTGTGAGACCCACTGGTCATCCTTTTGCCCCCAAAACATCTAGCCCATCACCCTCTTTCTTTGTTTCTCTCACATACATGTGAGACCCACTAGTCATGTCTTTCTTCGATTGCGTGAACAACCCAACTCGTAATGCCCCTCCTCCTCCCTTCACCGCGGACGAGGCTTCTCTGCAATATTGCTCCCCTGACGTGGATGGCTGACATGTGGGCCCACAGGCAATCTGGCACATAGGTTAGTGATCCCACGCCAAACGATAGTAAGTCAGTGGACTTCACTGCCAGCGGCCGCACTCACCACCCAAACCTTTATAAGCGCACTCACCCTCCAAGCGGCCACACCACATCCCTCTTCAGCCTCCCGGTTGCCGATGGCAGCCGTGCTCGCCCTCACAGCAGCCCCTACCTTCTTGCCACCTCCTCTACCTTTTCCACACCGACTCACTCAGCCACAAGTCGTCGGAGTCGAGGATGAAGAACTCTGACCGCCTCATCTCTCCTCCGCGAGCTCTGACTCAGAAGCCCAGCACGAGAAACTGCGAGCACCATCTCTCAATTTAGATGCCCGACACGAGAAACTGTGAGCATTATTGCTCGATTCACTACCCCGTCAGTATCGAGCAGTCCATGGCTTCCCTCCTTGTCACCAGCGAGCAGTCCCGTGGTTGTCCTCCCCCTCCCCACGCCCTCCTCCACCAGGCTAGAGCCTCCTCACAGAGGTCAGCAGTGGCAGAGCCAGGAATGAAGCCAAAACCCTGGGCCAAATTTTTTCCGACATCATAGAAAAACTTTGGACCTTATAACAACCCCAAAAATACCTAGTAACATTTCTAAAAATACCTCATATGAAAACATATAAAATAAAGTTCAATTGCTCAATAAAATTATAATTATAATTCAATGCACAATGATCCAACAAAATCTATAAAACATGACAGAAGTACAAATAATAATAACGGGATACAAAAGTACCAAATCAATTGATTACTTCATTCATCGGTGCCTTCCATAACTTGATCAACGGTAGATGAACCAACACCTTCAATGCATTATAAAAGTATAATTTCATAAGAAAAGGCATAAACATCAAGGAAACAACTATCACTGATACAAATCTAAAAACTTACCACTTCGACGAGGTAAAAGCCCTTTGCGAGACCTATATGATTGAAAGCGATATATAATAGCACCATCATCAATATTTTCAAATACATCTCGGTCAATACAGCAAACCATCCTGCGATTCAGCCAATCGTCTCTCATCCTATTCCTCAACTTCTATTTCTACAACATGAAATGAAATAGGCAAATACATCAATTTGAATTCAATAATACCGTGCATATATGACTGAATACATACACCCACACCCACACACACACACACACATTTGATTTTAGAACACAGTACAAGCAGTCCCTGACAGTCCCTGGTCGGCTGGTCCTTGAGTACAAGTGAAAATAATCAAAGAAAATTACCAAGGTCGCTACTCACTGGTAAGGCAGGGAAGTAGGGAACGACGCACGGCGGCGAACGGCTCACCGCGCCCGGGAACAGTTGCGGAGACCGGGACTAGGGGAGCAGCCTGGAGCAGAACCGCGGAGGGGCCTGCCTCTGCCTGGGGGCTGGGGTCTGGGGAAGTGGGGGAACGGCGGCGGTCGGTGGACGGCTCCACGGCGGCGGCCCGCGACAGGTAGACGGCGGCAGCCTCGAGCCTGGTCGGCGGCTGAGAAGAGAGGCGGCGGCGCGAGCGGTGAGTTCGTGCAGGTGCGTGGAACCGTGGATCGGTCGGCGGCTGTGAGAGTTCGTGCGAACTAGGGTCTTTTTTGTTGTTGAGAAAAATCGTGCGCCTAGTGGGTGCGTGCTCTTGAGTAAAATTGAGTTAAGAGCGTTTCCAATAGATGGTCCAAATGTAAAAGTACCTAACTTTTGGACCGTCTAAGGCAAAAAACGCTGCTCCAACAGACGGTCCATATGCACAAAAAATTGGACTGCGGCCTCCTCGTGATGTAAAATACAACACCTCGCGGTGCAAATTTACATCACGAGGTGCATCTAGTCCAAAACCAGCCGCCGCCCGCGAATGCCCAACCGCCACTTCCTTTCCTTTCCCGCCCGCGCCCGTCCGCCCGCCCGAAGACCAGCCGGCCGGAATCCGCCGCCGCGACCGCCCAAAACCTCGCCGTCGGCGCCGCCACCACCCCACATCCCCGCCGCCGCCCTCCGCCGCCGTCGCCCCCGTCGCCTCCCTCACCGTAGCCGGCTCGCAGCCGCCCGGACGCCGCCGAATCGGGAGGCAGCCGGCGCGGGATTCGGCGCCTCCGGCGGTCCGGCTGCCGCGGTAGGCCTCCGCCGGGTCTTAGGCTGCCGCCGACCTCCTCCCCGTCGGCCGTGAGCCTGTCCACGGCCGTTGCGCCGGCCGCACGACCGCCGCACCAAGCCCTCCGCCCGGCTGCCGAACTATTCTTCGCCGTCCGCCGAGCTCCTCTTGGCCGGCCTCCAAGCTCATTTCTTATCACCGCCGCTGTCCGGAGCCGACCGCAGCCGTCCGCAGCCGTCAGCAGCAGCCAATCCAACCGGCGGCCATCTTCTTCCACCGCGCGCACAAGGTGTTCGACGGAATTCCCCAAGGTAAAAAAATGATGAAACTTGATGATTTAACTTGGGATTGGATAGTATGTTTGACGGTGGTTGTGTGCATTGTAGATGAGCTCGGTTGACTCCTCTTTCGTGGATGATTCATCGTCGAACGAGGAATTTGGATGTTTTTTATGTTGTTTTAAAACATGTTTTATGCAATATATGCGGTTGTACAGTGGCTGGACAGCGGCTGAACAGCAGCCGCGCGACTGCTGGCCGGTTTTGGACCATGAATTTGGACCATCTATTGAAGTTGCTCTTTTGGACCATGAATTTGGACCATCTGTTGGAGTTGGCCTTTTTTCGGAGCTCCAAAACGCACTTTTTGGCGGTCCAAATTTTACATCTCCAGTTTTGAACCGTCAAAATTTGGACCATCTATTGGAGATGCTCTAAATACACCTGGATACATAAACTGTTATTGCGGTAACAGATTTATATGCACAAACAAAAAAACCATAAGAGCATCTCCAATAGATGGTCCAAATTTTGGCAGTCCAAAACCGGAGATGTAAAATATGGACCGCCAAATGGTGCGTTTTGGAGCTCCGAAAAATGCTCAACTCCAACAAATGGTCCAAATCGAAGATGTAAAAAAAAGAGCAACTCCAACAGATGGTCCAAAACGAAGATTAAAACGACCAACTACTACTTCGTCTCAGCATAGTTCAAACATGAAATTCAACATAGTTTCATACACAAATTCAACTACTACTTATTCGAACTACTAGATGAAACTACTCCTCGTTGTCCGAGCTACGGAACTGCTCCCAGCACTCATCCTTGGTCGGGTCATCGCACCCCTCGTCCTCCTCCTCAGAGCCACCCCAGTCCTCATCCGACGACTCGATAGTGATCACAGTCGAGGGGCCAGCCTCGTCCTCCTTCTTCACCCCCTTCTTTTTCGCCTCGATGTCGCGCTTCCAGTAGTGCTCCAGCTCGGCCTGGACGTACTGTGGATGCTCTCGCGCAAACCGAGCCATCGCCGCCTCGTCGCTCTCGCCCGGAGAGACGACAACCGCCGGTCTCTTCTTCGCCTTCTTCGCCGGCATCTCCTCCATCCGGATGCCCTGCGGCACGAGCCACTCCGCCACCGCCTGGTACTCGATCTCCGGGAAGTTGAGGTCCGTCTTCGGCCGTCCGGCATGCCACACCGCCACGTCGTAGACACGCGCGGCATCATCGGCGGTGGGATACGTGCCGAGCCACCAACGCCGCCCGGCGTCGGAGAACTCCGGGGGGGGGGGGGGGGGGGGGGGGGGGGGGGGGGGGGGGGGGGGGGGGGGGGGGGGGGGGGGGGGGGGGGGGGGGGGGGGGGGGGGGGGGGGGGGGGGGGGGGGGGGGGGGGGGGGGGGGGGGGGGGGGGGGGGGGGGGGGGGGGGGGGGGGGGGGGGGGGGGGGGGGGGGGTTGGGCGTTTCGCGGGCGGCCGCGTTTTTGGACCAGTTGCATCTCATGATGTAAATTTGCGTCACAAAGTTTTCAATTTTACATCACCGGGAGGCCGCGGTCCAATTTTTTTTACATATGGACCGTCTGTTGGAGCAGCGTTTTTTGCCCCCAGACGGTCTGAAAGCTAGGTATTTTTACATTTAGACCATCTATTGGAGATGCTCTAAGGCTTTGTTTGGTAGAAGTGGATTGGGGGAAGTCCGTCCCACGTTGGTGACGGTTGGAGTCCTGTCCGGCGATCGCGGAGGCGATTGTGTGGCGATCGCGATCAGGGTTCTCGTCGCTAGGGTTTCTCAATTCGCCGTTCCCAAACTCCAGATCTTCCCTCCCACGAGCTCATCTGTCCCCGTCCCATCCACCAAAGGCCTTCTGCATGCTCCCTAGGGCGCGCGGTCATAATACACTCTCAACCCTAGGAGGAAGTGGAGGCGGAGGTAGGGTGATGGATGGGGTGGCAGGGATGATGAGGGGGTTGAAGCTGTCGGAGAAGGAGAAGAAAGGGGTTAAGATTAGGGTCGCACCCAAGGAGAAGGGGAAGGATTGGGCGATACAAGCGGTAGGCAAGGTCATGTCGGAGAGGCTGGCTCATCCCGATGCAATCTGTCTCACCCTAGGGAAGGTTTGGTGCCCGATCAAGGGGATCGACTGTAAGGAGATTGGGGTAAATCAGTTCTTGTTCACGTTCCACCAAGAGTCCGGGAAGAGGAAGGCTGTGGAGAATGGGCCATGGATGTTTGATAAAGACCTTGTAGTGGTAGAAGAGTATGTGCCAAGGAAGAGGCTGGAGGACTATGCTTTCAATGATGTTCCGATCTGGGTTAGGGTTTTTAACCTACCGCTGGGCATGATGAATGAGGACTCTGCAGAGGATATTGGCAATATTATTGGCAGGTTTGTGGAGGCGGACACTGGAGCTGATGGGAGTGCTATTGGCAGATTCCTGCGGATCAAAGTCAGGATGAGGATTGACAAGCCAATCATGAGAGGACTTACCTTGGAAGATGAAGGGGAGCACAAGGGGAAGAGGAAAAAGGATGATAAGACAGCTGGCGATGGGGAGGAAGATGGAGACTGGTGTAGGTTTGAATATGAATATCTTCCGGACTTTTGTTTCACTTGTGGTGTTATTGGGCATGGGGACAAGGACTGCATAACCAAGCTGAAGAAGGGAGAGCGACAACAGTACGGTAGATGGTTGAGGGCAGACCTGGGCCAGCGGAGACGGGTGATGGAGGATGGGAGTTGGAAGTCTGGAAATAGGGGCTTGGGAGGTTCCCGCAACTATGGCTACAGTCGTTCGGGTGGACGCTCCGGCAGTGGCAGTGATAGACTTTCCTGGAGGAAGAGTGACTCTAGGTCAAGTGATGGAGGTGGAGGGAGGTCTGAGAAAGGGGAGGAAGTCACCAGCCCTCACAAGAACACTTCTGCTCCAAAGAGATCTGGCAACCCCAAGAGGCTTGAGCTGCAGGACGGTGCACCACAAAATGGAGAGGAGAAAGCGGGGAAAGAAGACAAACTTAGTGCCCCACAAGCTATCATGAATAAGGACATAGTGATGATGGTGGAAGACAAGGGTTCCGTGTGCCAGGAAGACAGTGGCGGTAAGCAGAAGGGGGAGCAGAAATTGGTAGATGACAAGATCAAGAGCCCGTCCAGGAAGCGCTATAAGAAGAAAGGGAGAGACACGCCGGAGGGGTTAGGAAACAAGGAGAGGGAAGCTGTCCTTGGTCTGAAAAGGGGGAGAGTGGAGGAGAAGGTAGAGAAGGAAGGGAAGAAAGGAAGGACGGAGGAGGAGATAAGTGCAGTGGTAATGGAGTCCAGCGACCGAACAGTGGCGACAAATGATGCAAAAACGGCCGAGCTGCTTGAGCAGCCCCGCCGAGCACAATGAAGCTCATCGGTTGGAACTGCCGGGGTCTCGGGAATGGCCCGGTAGTTCGTAGTCTCCTCGGGTTGGGGAGAGTAGAGGAGCCCGATGTGTTATTTTTGGCTGAGACAAAACTGTCGGAGAAGGAGTTGGAGAGATTTCGGTGGATGTTGGGGATGGCTCACATGATAGCCTGGAGTTCAGAAGGAAGGAGTAGAGGGATTGCTTTGTTCTGGAGAAGGGAGGTGGACGTTTCATTGCGATCTTATGGTAGGAGGCATGTGGATTGTGGATATTAAGGAGGAAGATGGTAGGGTCTGGCGCCTTACAGGTGTCTATGGGGAATCAGTAACGGATCGGAAGGTGGAAACATGGAAGACGCTGAGAATCCTTGGGCAACAACATCAGAGTGACCGGCCATGGCTTTGCTTAGGGGACTTTAACAAGATTCTGTCAGGGGATGAGAAGATTGGAGGTGTTGATCGGCCACAGCGGTTCCTAGACAACTTCCGACAAGCTCTGGAGTCCTGTGCGCTCAGTGATATTGGCTATGAAGGGGACAAGTTCACATGGAGAAATCATAGTAAGGAGGTAGACTCGTATATATGCGAGCGGCTGGATAGCGCCACAGCAAATGCGCGGGGGTGTGAGTGGTTTCCTGAATTCACCGTCCTGAACAGTGTTCCTCGCCACTCGGATCACAGACCAGTCATCGTTTGCATTGTTGGGAAACGTAGCATGGAAAACAAAAAAATTCTACGCACACGCAATGATCTATCCATGGAGATGCATAGCAACGAGGGGGGAGAGTGTGTCTACGTACCCTTGTAGACCATAAGCGGAAGCGTTTCACAACGCGGTTGATGTAGTCTTCGCGCTCCACCGATCGAGTACCGAACGTACGACACCTCCGAGTTCTGCACACGTTCAGCTCGGTGACGTCCCTCACCTTCTTGATCCAGCAAGGTGTCGAGGTAGTAGATGAGTTCCGTCAGCACGACGGCGTGGTGACGGTGATGGTGAAGTGATCCTTGCAGGGCTTTGCCTAAGCACCGCGAGAATATGACCGGGGGTGTAAACTGTGGAGGGGGGCGCCGCACACGGCTAACAATTAATGTTGTGTGTTCTAGGCGCCCCCCCTCCCCACATATATATAGGTGGGAGGGGAGGGGAGAGGCCAGGAGGCGCCTAAAGGCTGGCCGCCGGCCCCCTTGGGGCTTCCTTGCCCTGCGCCCCCTGCCATATTTGACGGAGGGGGAAGGAAAGAGGGGGGGAAGAGAAGGAAGTGGGAATCCTAATCCACACTTGCCTTTCTCCCTTCACCTTTCCTTCTCCATCCCTGGCTGGCCCATATGTGGGGCGCACCAGCCCCTTGTGGCTGGTGCGTTCCTCTCTTGGCCCATAAGGCCCATATCTTTTGCCGGGGGTGCTTGAAACCCCTTCCGGTGACCCGATAAGTACCCGGTACTCCTCGAAACACTTTCGGTGTCCGAATACTATCATCCTATATATCAATCTTTACCTCTCGACCATTTTGAGACTCCTCGTCATGTCCGTGATCTCATCTGGGACTTCGAACAACATTCGGTCACCAAATCACATAACTCATATAATACTAAATCGTCATCGAACGTTAAGCGTGCGGACCCTACGGGTTCGATAACTATGTAGACATGACCGAGGCACCTCTCCGGTCAATAACCAATAGCAGAACCTGGATGCTCATATTGGCTCCTACATATTCTACGAAGATCTTTATCGGTCGAACCGTTATGACAACATACGTTATTCCCTTTGTCTATCGGTATGTTACTTGCCCGAGATTCGATCGTCGGTATCTTCATACCTAGTTCAATCTTGTTACCGGCAAGTCTGTTTACTCGTTCCATAATACATCATCCTGCAACTAACTCATTAGTCACTTTGCTTGCAATGCTTCTTATGATGTGTATTACCGAGAGGGCCCAGAGATACCTCTCCGATACTCGGAGTGACAAAATCCTAATCTTGATTCATGCCAACCCAACAAAACACCTTCAGAGATACCTGTAGAGCATCTTTATAATCACCCAGTTACGTTGTGACGTTTGATAGCACACAAGGCACTCCTCCGGTATCCGGGAGTTGCATGATCTCATAGTCAAAGGAATATGTATTTGACATGAAGAAAGCAATAGCAATAAAACTGAACGATCATTATGCTAAGCTAACGGATGGGTCTTGTCCATCACATCATTCTCCTAATGATATGATCCCGTTATCAAATGACAACTCATGTCCATGGTTAGGAAACCTTAACCATCTTTGATCAATGAGCTAGCCAAGTAGAGGCTCACTAGGGACACAGTGTTTGTCTATGTATTCACACATGTATTTAGGTTTCCGGTCAATAAAATTCTAGCATGAATAATAAGCATTTATCATGAATAAGGAAATATAAAATAACAACTTTATTATTGCCTCTAGGGCATATTTCCTTCAGTCTCCCACTTGCACTAGAGTCAATAATCTAGTTCACATCGCCATGTGATTTAACACCAATAGTTCACATCGTCATGTGATTAACACCCATAGTTCACATCGCCATGTGACCAATACCCAAAGGGTTTACTAGAGTCAATAATCTAGTTCACATCACCATGTGATCAACACCCAAAAGAGTACTAAGGTGTGATCATGTTTTGCTTGTGAGAGAAGTTTAGTCAACGGGTCTGCCACATTCAGATCCGTATGTATTTTGCAAATTTCTATGTCTACAATGCTCTGCATGGAGCTACTCTATCTAGTTGCTCCCACTTTCAATACGTATCCAGATTGAGACTCAGAGTCATCTGGATCGGTGTAAAAGTTTGCATCGACGTAACTCTTTACGATGAACTCTTTATCACATCCATAACCGAGAAATATTTCCTTAATCCTCTAAGGATAATTTTGACCGCTGTCTAGTGATTCACTCCTGGATCACTCTTGTACCTCCTTGCCAAACCCATGGCAAGGCACACAATAGGTCTGGTACACAGCATGGCATACTTTATAGAACCTATGACTGAGACATAGGGAATGACTTTCATTCTCTCTCTATATTCTGTCGTGGTTGGGTTTTGAGTCTAACTCAACTTCACACCTTGTAACATAGGCAAGAACCCTTTCTTTGACTGATCCATTTTGAACTTCTTCAAAACTTTATCAAGGTATGTGCTTTGTGAAAGTCCTATCAAGCGCCTTGATCTATCTCTATAGATCTTGATGCCCAATATATAAGCAGCTTCACCGAGGTTTTTCATTGAAAAATTCTTATTCAAGTATCCTTTTATGCTATCCAGAAATTCTATATCATTCCCGATCAACAATATGTCATCCACATATAATATCAGAAATGATACAGAGCTCCCACTCACTTTCTTGTAAATACAACCTTCACCGTAAGTCTGTATAAAACCATATGCTTTAATCACCTCATCAAAGCGTATATTCCAACTCTGAGATGCTTGCACCAGTCCATAGATGGATCGCTGGAGCTTGCACACTTTGTCAACACCTTTAGGATCGACAAAACCTTCTGGTTGCATCATATACAACTCTTCTTTAAGATATCCATTAAGGAATGCAGTTTTGACGTCCATTTGCCAGATTTCATAATCATAAAATGCGGCAATTGCTAACATGATTCGGATGGACTTAAGCATCGCTACGGGTGAGAAAGTCTCATCGTAGTCAACCCCTTGAACTTGTTGAAAACCTTTTGCGACAAGTCGAGCTTTGTAGACAATAACATTACCATTAGTGTCAGTCTTCTTCTTGAAGATCCATTTATTTTCTATGGCTTGCCGATCATCGGGCAAGTCCACCAAAGTCCATACTTTGTTCTCATACATGGATCCTATCTCAGATTTCATGGCCTCAAGCCATTTATCGGAATCTGGGCTCATCATAGCTTCTTCATAGTTCATAGGTTCGCCTTGGTCTAGTAACATGACTTCCAGGACAGGATTACCGTACCACTCTGGTGCGGATCGTGCTCTGGTCGACCTACCAGGTTTAGTAGTAACTTGATCTGAAGTTTCATGATCATTATCATTAGCTTCCTCTCTAGTTGGTGTAGGCATCACATGAACGGTTTTCTGTGATGTGTTACTTTCCAATTCGAGAGAAGGTACAATTACCTCATCAAGTTCTACTTTCCTCCCACTCTTTCGAGAGAAACTCCTTCTCTAGAAAGGATACATTCTTAGCAACAAAGATCTTGCCTTCGGATCTGTGGTAGAAGGTGTACCCCATTGTTTCCTTAGGGTATTCTATGAAGACGCACTTCTCCGATTTGGGTTCGAGCTTATCAGGCTGAAGCCTTTTGACATAAGCGTTGCATCCCCAAACTTTTAATAAACGACAGCTTAGGTTTCTTGCCAAACCACAGTTCATACGGTGTCATCTCAACGGATTTAGACGGTGCCCTATTTAACGTGAATACGGCTGTCTCTAATGCATAACCCCAAAATGATAAAGGCAAATCGGTAAGAGACATCAGAGAACGCACCATATCTAATAAAGTACGGTTACGACGTTCGGACACACCATTACGCTGTGGTGTTCCAGGTGGCGTGAGTTGTGAAACTATTCCACGTTGTTTTAAATGAAGTCCAAACTCGTAACTCAAATATGTGCCTCCACGATCAGATCGTAGAAACTTTATTTTCTTGTTACGATGATTCTCCACTTCACTCTGAAATTCTTTGAACTTTTCAAAAGTTTCAGACTTATGTTTCATCAAGTAGATATACCCATACCTACTCAAATCATCTGTGAAGGTCAGAAAATAACGATACCCGCCGCGTGCTTCAACACTCATCGGACCGCATACATCGGTATGTATTATTTCCAGTAAGTCATTAGCTCGCTCCATTGTTTCGGAGAACGGAGTTTTAGTCATCTTGCCCATGAGGCATGGTTCGCAAGTATCAAATGATTCATAATCAAGTGACTCCAAAAGTCCATCTGCATGGAGTTTCTTCATGCGCTTTACACCAATATGACCTAAACGGCAGTGCCACAAATATGTTGCACTATCATTATCAACTTTGCATCTTTTGGCATCATTATTATGAATATGTGCATCACTACGATCGAGATTCAATAAACCATTTACATTGGGTGTAGGACCATAGAAGGTTTTATTCATGTAAACAGAACAACAATTATTCTCTGACTTAAATGAATAACTGTATTGCAATAAACATGATCCAATCATATTCATGCTCCACGCAAACACCAAATAACATTTATTTAGATTCAACACTAATCCCGAAGGTAGAGGGAGTGTGCGATGGTGATCTTATCAACCTTGGAATCTGTTGGGGATCGTAGCAGAATTTTAAAATTTTCTACGCATCACCAAGATCAATCTATGGAGTCATCTAGCAACGAGAGAGAGGGGAGTGCATCTACATACCCTTGTAGATCGCGAGCGGAAGCGTTCAAGAGAACGGGGTTGATGGAGTCGTACTCGTCGTGATCCAAATCACCGATGACCGAGCGCCGAACGGACGGCACCTCCGCGTTCAACACACGTACGGAGCGGAGACGTCTCCTCCTTCTTGATCCAGCAAGGAGGAAGGAGAGGTTGATGGAGATCCAACAGCACGACGGTGTGGTGGTGGAAGCAGCGGGATTTCAGCAGGGCTTCGCCAAGCGCTACTGGAGGAGGAAGAGGTGTGGGGGGGGGGGGGGGGGGGGGGGGGGGGGGGGGGGGGGGGGGGGGGGGGGGGGGGGGGGGGGGGGGGGGGGGGGGGGGGGGGGGGGGGGGGGGGGGGGGGGGGGGGGGGGGGGGGGGGGGGGGGGGGGGGGGGGGGGGGGGGGGGGGGGGGGGGGGGGGGGGGGGGGGGGGGGGGGGGGGGGGGGGGGGGGGGGGGGGGGGGGGGGGGGGGGGGGGGGGGGGGGGGGGGGGGGGGGGGGGGGGGGGGGGGGGGGGGGGGGGGGGGGGGGGGGGGGGGGGGGGGGGGGGGGGGGGGGGGGGGGGGGGGGGGGGGGGGGGGGGGGGGGGGGGGGGGGGGGGGGGGGGGGGGGGGGGGGGGGGGGGGGGGGGGGGGGGGGGGGGGGGGGGGGGGGGGGGGGGGGGGGGGGGGGGGGGGGGGGGGGGGGGGGGGGGGGGGGGGGGGGGGGGGGGGGGGGGGGGGGGGGGGGGGGGGGGGGGGGGGGGGGGGGGGGGGGGGGGGGGGGGGGGGGGGGGGGGGGGGGGGGGGGGGGGGGGGGGGGGGGGGGGGGGGGGGGGGGGGGGGGGGGGGGGGGGGGGGGGGGGGGGGGGGGGGGGGGGGGGGGGGGGGGGGGGGGGGGGGGGGGGGGGGGGGGGGGGGGGGGGGGGGGGGGGGGGGGGGGGGGGGGGGGGGGGGGGGGGGGGGGGGGGGGGGGGGGGGGGGGGGGGGGGGGGGGGGGGGGGGGGGGGGGGGGGGGGGGGGGGGGGGGGGGGGGATCAACGAGCTAGTCAACTAGAGGCTTACTAGGGACATGTTGTGGTCTATGTATTCACACATGTATTACGATTTCCGGATAACACAATTATAGCATGAATAATGAACAATTATCATGAACAAGGAAATATAATAATAACCATTTTATTATTGCCTCTAGGGCATATTTCCAACAGAATCACTTCCAACACACATCGTCACCTCGCCCTTAACTAGTCTCTGTTCATTTTGCAACTCCTGTTTTGAGTTACTAATCTTAGCAACTGAACCGGTATCAAATACCCAGGGGCTACTACGAACACTAGTAAGGTACACAGCAATAATCTATATATCAAATATACCTTTGTTCACTTTGCCATCCTTCTTATCTGCCAAATATTTGGGGCAGTTCCGCTTCCAGTGACCATTTCCTTTGCAGTAGAAGCACTCGGTTTCTGGCTTGGGTCCAACTTTGGGCTTCTTCACGGGAGTGGCAACTTGCTTACCATTCTTCTTGAAGTTCCCTTTCTATCCCTTGCCCTTTTTCTTGAAACTAGTGGTCTTATTAACCATCAACACTTGATGTTCTTTCTTGATTTCTACCTTCGCCGATTTCAGCATCGCGAAGAGCTCGGGAATCGTTTTCATCATCCCTTGCATATTATAGTTCATCACGAAGTTCTAGTAGCTTGGTGATAGTGACTAGAGAACTCTGTCAATCACTATCTTATCTGGAAGATTAACTCCCACTTGATTCAAGCGATTGTAGTACTCAGACATTCTGAGCACATGCTCACTGGCTGAGCTATTCTCCTCCATCTTGTAGGCAAAGTACTTGTCAGAGGTCTCATACCTCTCGACACGGGCATGAGTTTGAAATACCAATTTCAGCTCTTGGAACATCTCATATTATCCATGGTGTTCAAAACGTTTTTGAAGTCCCGGTTCTAAGCCGTAAAGCATAGCGCACTAAATTATTAAGTAGTCATCATATCGAGCTTGCCAAACGTTCATAACATCTGCATATGCTCCTGCAATAGGTCTGTCACCTAGCGGTGCATCAAGGACATAATTCTTCTGTGCGGCAATGAGGATAATCCTCAGATCACGGACCTAGTCCGCATCATTGCTACTATCATCTTTCAACTTAGTTTTCTCTAGGAACATATCAAAAACATAGGGGAGCTATATCGCGAGCTATTTATCTACAACATAGATTTGCAAATACTATCAGGACTAAGTTCATGATAAATTAAGTTCAATTAATCAAATTACTTAAGAACTCCCACTTAAATAGACATCCCTCAAGTCATCTAAGTGATACGTGATCCAAATCAACTAACCCATGTCCGATCATCACGTGAGATGGGGTAGTCATCAATGGTGAACATCTCTATGTTGATCATATCTACTATATGATTCACGTTTGACCTTTCGGTCTCCAGTGTTCTGAGGCTATGTCTGTACATGCTAGGCTCGTCAAGTTTAACCCAAGTATTCCGCATATGCAAAACTGTCTTGCACCCGTTATATGTGAACGTAGAGTCTATCACACCCGATCATCACGTGGTGTCTCAACACGATGAACTGTCGCAACGGTGCATACTCACGGAGAACACTTATACCTTGAAATTAAGTGAAGGGATCATCTTATAATGCTACCGCCGTACTAAGCAAAATAAGATGCATAAAAGATAAACATCACATGCAATCAAAATATGTGACATGATATGGCCATCATCATCTTGTGCTTTTGATCTCCATCTCCAAAGCATCGTCATGATCTCCATCGTCACCGGCTCGACACATTGATCTCCATCGTAGCGTCGTGGTCGTCTCGCCAACTATTGCTTCTACAACTGTCGCTAACGCATAGTGATAAAGTAAAGCAATTACATGGCGTATGCATTTCATACAATAAAGAGACAACCATAAGGCTCCTGCTGGTTGTCAGATATCTTACAAAACATGATCATCTCATACAATAACTTTTATCACATCATGTCTTGACCATATCACATAACAACATACCCTGCAAAAACAAGTTAGACGTCCTCTACTTTGTTGTTGCAAGTTTTACGTGGCTGCTATGGGTTGCTAGCAAGAACCGTTCTTACCTACGCATAAAACCACAACGGTGTTTCGTCAAGTTTGTTGTTTTAACCTTCTTCAAGGACCGGCCGCAGTCAAATTCGATTCAACTAAAGTAGGAGAAACAGACACCCGCCAGCCACCTTTATGCAAAACAAGTTACATGTCTGTCGGTGGAACCGGTCTCATGTACGTGGACATGTAAGGTTGGTCCGGGCCGCTTCATCCCACAATACCGCCGAATCAAAATAAGACATTGGTCGTAAGCAGTATGACTATCACCGCCCACAACTCTTTGTGTTCGTGCATATCATCTACGCATAGACCTGGCTCGGATGCCACTATTGGGAAACGTAGCATGGAAAACAAAAAAAATTCTATGCACACGCAATGATCTATCCATGGAGATGCATAGCAACGAGGGGGGAGAGTGTGTCTACGTACCCTCGTAGACCATAAGCGGAAGCTTTTCACAACGCGGTTGATGTAGTCGAACTTTCTTCGCGCTCCACCGATCGAGTACCGAACGTACGGCACCTCTGAGTTCTGCACATGTTCAGCTCGATGACGTCCCTCACCTTCTTGATCCAGCAAGGTGTCGAGGTAGTAGATGAGTTCCGTCAGCACGACGGCGTGGTGATGGTGATGGTGAAGTGATCCTTGCAGGGCTTTGCCTAAGCACCGCGAGAATATGACCGGGGGTGTAAACTGTGGAGGGGGGCGCCGCACACGGCTAACAATTAATGTTGTGTGTTCTAGGCGCCCCCCTTCCCACATATATATAGGTGGGAGGGGAGGGGAGAGGCCAGGAGGCGCCCAAAGGCTGGCCGCCGGCCCCCTTGGGGCTTCCTTGCCCTGCGCCCCCTGCCATATTTGACGGAGGGGGAAGGAAAGAGGGGGGGGGGGGGGGGAGAGAGAAGGAAGTGGGAATCCTAATCCACACTTGCCTTTCTCCCTTCCCCTTTCCTTCTCCATCCCTGGCTGGCCCATATGTGGGGCGCACCAGCCCCTTGTGGCTGGTGCATTCTGATAACCCACAAGTATAGGGGATCGCAACCGTTTTCGAGGGTAGAGTATTCAACCCAAATTTATTGATTCGACACAAGGGGAGCCAAAGAATATTCTCAAGTATTAGCAGCTGAGTTGTCAATTCAACCACACCTGAAAGACTTAATATGTGCAGCAAATTATTTAGTAGCAAAGTAGTATGGAAGTAATGGTAACGGTGACAAAAGTAATAGTAGCAGTTTTGTAGTAATCGTAACAGTGGCAACGGAAAAGTAACTTAGCAAAGATCAATATGAAACGAACTCGTAGACAATGGATCAATGATGGATAATTATGTCGAATGGAATTCATCATGCAATAGTTATAACCTAGGGTGATACAGAACTAGCTCCAATTCATCAATATAATGTAGGCATGTATTCCGAATATAGTCATACGTGCTTATGGAAAAGAACTTGCGTGACATCTTTTATCCTACCCTCCCATGGCAGCGGGGTCCTATTGGAAACTAAGGGATATTAAGGCCTCCTTTTAATAGAGAACCGGACCAAAGCATTAGCACTTAGTGAATACATGAACTCCTCAAACTACGGTCACCACCGGGAAGTGTCCCGACTATTGTCACTCCGGGGTTGCCGGATCATAACACGTAGTAGGTGACTATAACTTGCAAGATAGGATCAAGAACACGAATATATTCATGAAAACATAATAGGTTCAGATCTGAAATCATGGCACTCGGGCCCTAGTGACAAGCATTAGGCATAGCAAAGTCATAGCAACATCAATCTTAGAACATAGTGGATACTAGGGATCAAACCCTAACAAAACTAACTCGATTACATGATAGATCTCATCCAACCCATCACCGTCCAGCAAGCCTACGATGGAATTACTCACGCACGGCGGTGAGCATCATGAAATTGGTGATGGAGGATGGTTGATGATGACGATGGCGACGATTTCCCCTCTTCGGAGCCCAAAATGGACTCTAGATCTGGCCTCCCGGGGAAGAACAGGAGGTGACGGCGGCTCCGTATCGTAAAACGTGATGAATCCTTCTCTCTTATTTTTTTCTCCCCGAACGTAAATATATGGAGTTGGAGTTGAGGTCGGTGGAGGTCCAGTGGGCCCACAAGGACGAAGGGCGCCCCCCAGGGGGGTGGGCGCCCCCCCACCCTTGTGGCCAGGGTGTGGGCCCCCTTCGGTTGATTCTTTCACCAATATTTTTTATTTATTCCAAAACTGATCTCCGTGAAGTTTCAGGTCATTCCGAGAACTTTTATTTCTGCACAAAAATAACACCATGGTAATTCTGCTGAAAACAGCATCAGTCCGGGTTAGTTCCATTCAAATCATGCAAATTAGAGTCCAAAACAATGGCAGAAGAGTTTGGAAAAGTAGATACGATGGAGACGTATCAACTCCCCCAAGCTTAACACGTTGCTTGTCCTCAAGCAATTCAGTTGACAAACTGAAAGTGATAAAGAAAAACTTTTACAAACTCTGTTTGATCTTGTTGTTGCAAATATGTAAAGCCAGCATTCAAGTTTTCAGCAAAGATTGTGAACTAACCATATTCACAATAACGTTTAGGTCTCACATTTACTCGTATCAATGGCATAATCAACTAGCGAGTAATAATAATAAATCTCGGATGACAACACTTTTTCAAGACAATCGTGATATGATATAACAAGATGGTATCTCGCTAGCCCTTTCTGAGACCGCAAAACATAAATGCAGAGCACCCCTGAAGATCAAGGACTGACTAGACATTGTAATTCATGGTAAAAGAGATCCAGTCACAGTCATACTCAATATAAATTAATAGCAATGCATACAAATGACAGTGGTGCTCTCTAACTGGTGCTTTTTATAAGAGGATGATGACTCACCAATAAAAGTAAATAGATAGGCCCTTCGCAGAGGGAAGCAGGGATTTGCAGAGGTGCCAGAGCTCGAGTTTTTGAAATAGAGATAAATAATATTTTGAGCGGCATGCTTTCATTGTCAACATAACAACCAAGAGATCTCGGTATCTTCCATGCTACATACATTATAGGCGGTTCCCAAACAGAGTAGTAAAGTTTTTACTCCCCCACCACCAACAAGCACACTCCACGGCTGGTCCGAAACAACGGGTACTGTCCAACTAACAACAATCCTGGGGGAGTTTTGTTTGCAATTATTTTGATTTGATTTGAGCATGGGACTGGGCATCCCGATTACCAGCCATTTTCTTGTGAATGATGAGCGGAGTCCACTCATCGTGAGAATAACCCACCTAGCATGGAAGATATTGACAGCCCTAGTTGCTACATGAGCGATTCGAGCATACAAAACAGATTATCATTTGAAGGTTTAGAGTTTGGCACATGCAAATTTACTTGGAAGGGGGGGGGGGGGGGGGGGGGGGGGGGGGGGGGGGGGGGGGGGGGGGGGGGGGGGGGGGGGGGGGGGGGGGGGGGGGGGGGGGGGGGGGGGGGGGGGGGGGGGGGGGGGGGGGGGGGGGGGGGGGGGGGGGGGGGGGGGGGGGGGGGGGGGGGGGGGGGGGGGGGGGGGGGGGGGGGGGGGGGGGGGGGGGGGGGGGGGGGGGGGGGGGGGGGGGGGGGGGGGGGGGGGGGGGGGGGGGGGGGGGGGGGGGGGGGGGGGGGGGGGGGGGGGGGGGGGGGGGGGGGGGGGGGGGGGGGGGGGGGGGGGGGGGGGGGGGGGGGGGGGGGGGGGGGGGGGGGGGGGGGGGGGGGGGGGGGGGGGGGGGGGGGGGGGGGGGGGGGGGGGGGGGGGGGGGGGGGGGGGGGGGGGGGGGGGGGGGGGGGGGGGGGGGGGGGGGGGGGGGGGGGGGGGGGGGGGGGGGGGGGGGGGGGGGGGGGGGGGGGGGGGGGGGGGGGGGGGGGGGGGGGGGGGGGGGGGGGGGGGGGGGGGGGGGGGGGGGGGGGGGGGGGGGGGGGGGGGGGGGGGGGGGGGGGGGGGGGGGGGGGGGGGGGGGGGGGGGGGGGGGGGGGGGGGGGGGGGGGGGGGGGGGGGGGGGGGGGGGGGGGGGGGGGGGGGGGGGGGGGGGGGGGGGGGGGGGGGGGGGGGGGGGGGGGGGGGGGGGGGGGGGGGGGGGGGGGGGGGGGGGGGGGGGGGGGGGGGGGGGGGGGGGGGGGGGGGGGGGGGGGGGGGGGGGGGGGGGGGGGGGGGGGGGGGGGGGGGGGGGGGGGGGGGGGGGGGGGGGGGGGGGGGGGGGGGGGGGGGGGGGGGGGGGGGGGGGGGGGGGGGGGGGGGGGGGGGGGGGGGGGGGGGGGGGGGGGGGGGGGGGGGGGGGGGGGGGGGGGGGGGGGGGGGGGGGGGGGGGGGGGGGGGGGGGGGGGGGGGGGGGGGGGGGGGGGGGGGGGGGGGGGGGGGGGGGGGGGGGGGGGGGGGGGGGGGGGGGGGGGGGGGGGGGGGGGGGGGGGGGGGGGGGGGGGGGGGGGGGGGGGGGGGGGGGGGGGGGGGGGGGGGGGGGGGGGGGGGGGGGGGGGGGGGGGGGGGGGGGGGGGGGGGGGGGGGGGGGGGGGGGGGGGGGGGGGGGGGGGGGGGGGGGGGGGGGGGGGGGGGGGGGGGGGGGGGGGGGGGGGGGGGGGGGGGGGGGGGGGGGGGGGGGGGGGGGGGGGGGGGGGGGGGGGGGGGGGGGGGGGGGGGGGGGGGGGGGGGGGGGGGGGGGGGGGGGGGGGGGGGGGGGGGGGGGGGGGGGGGGGGGGGGGGGGGGGGGGGGGGGGGGGGGGGGGGGGGGGGGGGGGGGGGGGGGGGGGGGGGGGGGGGGGGGGGGGGGGGGGGGGGGGGGGGGGGGGGGGGGGGGGGGGGGGGGGGGGGGGGGGGGGGGGGGGGGGGGGGGGGGGGGGGGGGGGGGGGGGGGGGGGGGGGGGGGGGGGGGGGGGGGGGGGGGGGGGGGGGGGGGGGGGGGGGGGGGGGGGGGGGGGGGGGGGGGGGGGGGGGGGGGGGGGGGGGGGGGGGGGGGAAATGAAAATTTTGCACGAAAGTATTAGTGAGTAGGAGATACCGATCACACTGGTCGTGGAGGAAGTCGGTGATGCCTGCATTCTCAGCCAAATAATAGAAATCATCATAAATTCCGGCCGCTTGTAAGAATGCATCACATGGCCATTCACACGGTCGAATCTCCGCGGAGCAAGGAAGATTGTACTTGGGCTTCTCCTTCTCCTCATTTTCCTTTTCCTTCGAACCACGGCTCGAGGAACCTCTCAACAACCTCCTCAACATTTTCTTCCTCTGAAAAATTTCTGAAATTTTTAGTGACTCAAAATAAATATGAACCAAACTCAACAAAATTGATAGTAACTACTCCTACAAGTGCCTAGAGGCTAAATCATGCATCAAAACTACTTTGGACCATATAAATTTGACATGCAAGCTCAAGAACAAGGTCACCACAGCAGCAAAAGTTTGCAAATAATAAAGCACTAGAACAAAAACTAATTGGACCATTGGAGGACTCACATACCGAAGAACAATCCCCCAAAGCAGTTTTGTGAATGGAGCTTTGAGCAAGGAGATCGAAAATGGCAGCAATATGAGCAAGACCACGGGTTTGAGCTATGGGATGATTTTTACTGGAGGAAGACGAAGTGGATGGGTGCTGGAATAAGTGGAGGGGACCCACGTGGAACCCACAATGTCGGGGGACGCGCCCAGGGGGTAGGGCGCGTCCTCCACCCTTGTGGCCCACTGGTGCGGTCTCCTGGTGTGTTCTTAGTGCCAGAAATTCTCAAATATTCTATAAAAAATCATACTAAATTTTCAGGGCATTTGGAGAACTTTTATTTTTGGGACATTTTTTATTTCATGGATAATTCAGAAAATAGATAGAAAATACTATTTTTGTTGCTTTATTTAATCTAAATATCAGAAAGTAAAAAGTAGGTACAGAAAGTTGTGCTTTCTAAATTCATCCATCTCATGCTCATCAAAAGGAATCCATTAACAAGGTTGGTCAAGTCTTATTAACAAACTTCTTCCGAATGACATGAAACCGGAGAATTTTCGAATAACACTAGGTTACCTCAACGGGGATATGTATGTCCCCAACAATAAGAATATCATATTTCTTTTTGACAGTAGAAGGGGGAATTCAAAACCTCCAATAGTAATAGTTGAAATTTTTCCAATAGAATTGATACTATGAACTTGAGGTTGTTTCTTCGGAAAGTGTACCGTATGCTCATTACCATTAATATGAAAAGTGGCATTGCCTTTGTTGCAATCAATAACAGCCCCTGCAGTATTCAAAAAGGGTCTACCAAGGATGATCGGCATACTGTCGTCCTCGGGAATATCAAGAATAACAAAGTCCGTTAAGATAGTAATGTTTGCAACCACAACAGGCACATCCTCACAAATACCGATGGGTATAGCAGTTGATTTATCAGCCATTTGCAAAGAGATTTCAGTAGGTGTCAACTTATTCAATTCAAGTCTCTAGCAGTTTCTTCATCCATAACATAACCCTCAGGTACAACAGGTAATTCATATCTAGGGGGAGAATCATAATCTTCAGTTTCAATAATATCATCAGTTTCAGTAATTTCATTCTCTCTAACCCTAGCAAGTTGTTCATCGAGAAATTCACCTAGTGGCACAGTATTATCAAGCAGAGAAGTAGTTTCATCAAAAGCATCATGCATAGCAGAAGTGGCATCATCAATAACATGCAACATATCAGAATCAATAGCAGGTGTAGGTGTCGCAAGCTTACTTAAAACAGAAAGTGATTCAAGTGCAGAGCTAGATGGCAGTTCCTTACCTCCCCTCGTAGTTGAGGGATAGATCTTGGTTTTGGTATCTTTCAAATTCTTCATAGTGATCAACAGATATAAATCCCAAGTGACTCAGAGAATAGAGCTATGCTCCCCGGCAACGACGCCAGAAAAAGGTCTTGATAACCCACAAGTATAGGGGATCGCAACAGTTTTCGAGGGTAGAGTATTCAACCCAAATTTATTGATTTGACACAAGGGGAGCCAAAGAATATTCTCAAGTATTAGCAGCTGAGTTGTCAATTCAACCACACCTAAAAGACTTAATATCTTCAGCAAAGTATTTAGTAGCAAAGTAGTATGGAAGTAACGGTAATGGTGGCAAAAGTAACAGTAGCAATTTTGTAGTAATCGTAACAGTGGCAACGGAAAAGTAACTTAGCAAAGATCAATATGAAACGAACTCGTAGGCAATGGATCAATGATGGATAATTATGTCGGATGGAATTCATCATGCAACAGTTATAACCTAGGGTGACACAGAACTAGCTCCAATTCATCAATATAATGTAGGCATGTATTCCGAATATAGTCATACGTGCTTATGGAAAAGAACATGCATGACATCTTTTGTCCTACCCTCCCGTGGCAGCGGGGTCCTATTGGAAACTAAGGGATATTAAGGCCTCCTTTTAATAGAGAACCGGACCAAAGCATTAGCACTTAGTGAATACATGAACTCCTCAAACTACAGTCATCACCGGGAAGTGTCCCGACTATTGTCACTCCGGGGTTGCCGGATCATAACACGTAGTAAGTGACTATAACTTGCAAGATAGGATCAAGAACACAAATATATTCATGAAAACATAATAGGTTCAGATCTGAAATCATGGCACTCGGGCCCTAGTGACAAGCATTAGGCATAGCAAAGTCATAGCAACATCAATCTTAGAACATAGTGGATACTAGGGATCAAACCCTAACAAAACTAACTCGATTACATGATAGATCTCATCCAACCCATCACCATCCAGCAAGCCTACGATGGAATTACTCATGCACGGCGGTGAGCATCATGAAATTGGTGATGGAGGATGGTTGATGATGACAATGGCGATGATTTCCCCTCTCCGGAGCCCAAAATGGACTCCAGATCTGGCCTCCCGGGGAAGAACAGGAGGTGACGGCGGCTCCGTATCGTAAAACATGATGAATCCTTCTCTCTTATTTTTTTCTCCCCGAACGTGAATATATGGAGTTGGAGTTGAGGTCGGTGGAGGTCCAGGGGGCCCACAAGGACGGAGGGCGCGCCCCAGGGGGGTGGGCGTGCCCCCCACCCTTGTGGCCAGGGTGTGTGGCCCCTTCGGTTGATTCTTTCGCCAATATTTTTTATTTATTCCCAAACTGATCTCCGTGAAGTTTTAGGTCATTCCGAGAACTTTTATTTCTGCACAAAAATAACACCATGGCAATTCTGCTGAAAACAGCGTCAGTCTGGGTTAGTTCCATTCAAATTATGCAAATTAGAGTCCAAAACAAGGACAAAAGAGTTTGGAAAAGTAGATACGATGGAGACGTATCACGTTCCTCTCTTGGCACATAAGGCCTATATCTTTTGTCGGGGGTGCCCGAAACCCCTTCCGGTGACCCGATAAGTACCCGGTACTCCCCGGAACACTTCTGGTGTCCGAATACTATCGTCCTATATATCAATCTTTACCTCTCGACCATTTCGAGACTCCTCGTCATGTCCGTGATCTCATCCGGGACTCTGAACAACATTCGGTCACCAAATCACATAACTCATATAATACTAAATTGTCATCGAACGTTAAGCGTGTGGACCCTACGGGTTCGAGAACTATGTAGACATGACTGAGACACCTCTCCGGTCAATAACCAATAGCAGAACCTGGATGCTCATATTGGCTCCTACATATTCTACGAAGAACTTTATCGGTCGTTATTCCCTTTGTCTATCGGTATGTTACTTGCCCGAGATTCGATCGTCGGTATCTTCGTACATAGTTCAATCTCGTTACCGGTAAGTCTCTTTACTCGTTCCATAATACATCATCCTGCAACTAACTCATTAGTCACTTTGCTTGCAAGGCTTCTTATGATGTGTATTACCGAGAGGGCCCAGAGATACCTCTCCGATACTCGGAGTGACAAATCCGAATCTCGATTCATGCCAACCCAACAAAACACCTTCGGAGATACCTGTAGAGCATCTTTATAATCATCCATTTATGTTGTGACGTTTGATAGCACACAAGACACTCCTCCGGTATCCGGGAGTTGCATGACCTCATAATCAAAGGAATATGTATTTGACATGAAGAAAGCAATAGCAATAAAACTGAACGATCATTATGCTAAGCTAACGGATGGGTCTTGTCCATCACATCATACTCCTAATGATGTGATCCCGTTATCAAATGACAACTCATGTCCATGGTTAGGAAACCTTAACCATCTTTGATCAACGAGCTAGTCAAGTAGAGGCTCACTAGAGACACAGTGTTTGTCTATGTATTCACACATGTATTTAGGTTTCTGGTCAATACAATTCTAGCATGAATAATAAACATTTATCATAAATAAGGAAATATAAAATAACAACTTTATTATTGCCTCTAGGGCATATTTCCTTCATGCACACAAGGGGAGAACCGACGGGAGTTGAGAGGGAACCATGGCTTCCGCTTTGAGGCGTGGTGGCTGCAAGAAGAGGGATGTAGCGCTGAGGTGCAGGGTGCGTGGGAGAAGGGATGTATGGAAGGACGGGGTGATGTGGCTACTACTGTGAGATGTGTGGCCGAACGCATGTCGATATGGGGGAAAGAGGTGGCGGGAGAGCTAGAGGACCGCTTGAAACAGGCCCGACGCGCACTGGAACACTGCATGCGGGCACCGGTGTGTGAACAGAAGATAAGGGAGGAAGCTAGGTTGAGAAGCTGGAAGAGAAGAAGAATGTTAAAGCTAAGCAGAGATCACACGTTACTTGGTTGAAAAATGGCAACAGGAGCACGCGATACTTCATGGTTGTGGCATCTGCGAGAAGGAAGGCGAATAGGGTGAAGATGTTAAGAAAGGAGGATTGTACGGGGGTGAAGGAAGGGGAGGAGCTTAATAATTATGTTTTTTTGTTTTTTCAGGACCTTTTCACTTCTGCTCGTGGAAACCGCATGTCGGAGCTTATCAATAAAGTCTAACCTTGTGTCACTGCTGCTATGAGGTCAACTTTAGAAGCGGAGGTAACCTGAGAGGAGGTCAAGGCGGCTCTGGACCACATTGGGGACCTTAAGGCACCAGGCCCTGACGGCATGCCCTCCGTCGTCTATAAGAGACATTGGCATTTCATGGGAGACAGGGTGGTGGAGGAGGTGCTCTCGGTCCTCAATGGCGGTGCGATGCCCGAAGGTTGGAATGACACAATTGTCGTGCTAATCCCTAAAGTCAAAAACCCCAACAGAATCAAGGATGTGTGGCCTATCAGTCTGTGTAACATGGTGTACAAGCTGGTATCAAAGGTGATTGCTAATCGCCTGAAGCTGGTGCTCCCAGACATTATTTCTGACAATCAAAGTGCATTTGTCCCCGGTAGGCTGATAACGGATAATGTACTAATCGCTTATGAGCTGTCACACTTTTTGATGAATAAGAAGAAGGGGAATGAGGGCATAGCTGCAGTGAAGGCGGACATGAGTAAAGCATACGACAGAGTTGAATGGGAATTCTTGCGGGCCATGCTATCCAAACTTGGATAAGGGACTCGATGGATTGAGTTGGTTATGAATTGTGTCACTACTGTGAGGTACCAGATCAAGCTAAACGGGGGACTCACGAAGAAATTTTCCCCTTCCAGAGGCCTTCGGCAGGGTGATCCAGTATCACCATACCTATTTGTCAACTGCGCCGAGGGCCTGTCGGCCCTGCTGCATGAAGCAGAAGAAACCGGACGAGTCAGTGGCATTAAGATTTGTCAGCGAGCACCGGTAGTCTCGCACCTCTTGTTTGCCGATGACTCGATGCTTCTGCTAAAGGCCAGACAAGAGGAAGCGCAAGCCCTGCGAGAGATATTGGACCTGTACGAGGACTGCTCTAGACAGTGCATAAATTATGAAAAGTCTGCAATCATGTTCAGTCCGAATACAAGTGAGGTTGAGAGACACGCTGTAAAAAATGCACTGTTGATTCAGAATGAAAACTGGAATGAGAAGTACTTGGGGCTGCCAGTTCATGTTGGAAAATCGAGGAAGAAGGCGTTTGCTTTTGTGAAGGGTGCCATGGCTGGAAGAGTGTACGGATGGAAGGAGAAACTCATTGCAAAACCTGGGAAGGAA
Organism: Thinopyrum obtusiflorum; assembly: GCA_036873465.1. Taxonomy (NCBI): domain Eukaryota; kingdom Viridiplantae; phylum Streptophyta; class Magnoliopsida; order Poales; family Poaceae; genus Thinopyrum; species Thinopyrum obtusiflorum. Next base: position 113,416 of record JAAAWM010011882.1, read on the forward strand.
ACATTGGATACTTCAGTTGCACAAGCCATTCCCACCTTCACCATGTCATGTTTCTACTTAACTAAATCCTTCTGCGAAGAACTTAGCTCTCTCATTGGCAATTATTGGTGGATTCAGCAGGATAAAGAGCACACTACTCACTGGATTGGTTGGAAGAAGCTAACTATGCCCAAGGCGAAGGGGGCCTAGGGTTCCGTGATATGCATGGGTTCAACTTAGCAATGTTGTCCAGACAAATATGGAGGCTCTTACAGTGCCTAGAGTCCCTATGCGCTAGAATCTTGCAGGCTCGCTACTTCCCCGACGGCCAACTTCTTGATGCAAAACCAAGGGACGACATTTCATACTCTTGGAGGAGCTTACTACATGGCATGTAGCTATTCTGATAGGGCTATATCTGGAGGATTGGGGATGGCACAAGAGTGAACATATGGTTAGATCCATGGCTTCCTCGCCCTTGGTCCAGGGGGGTCATCACATCCCATGGGCACAGCTTGCTGGAATGGGTTAGTGATCTTATAGACCCTGCCACTGGGACATGGGATGAACAACTAGTGAGGGATAGTCTGGGCGGATGACGTGAAGCGCATTCTCCAAATCCCCCTACGAGAAGGTGTCCAAGATTTTATAGTGTGGCATTATGACAGCAAGAGTGTCCATTCGGTAAAGAGTGCCTACAAGCTCCAAGCCCAAATTGATAAGATGAAAATGGACGGAGGAGCGGGAGGGAGCTCACATGATCCTGGAAACTTGGATGGCATCAAGGATAACTCATGGAAACGGTTGTGGAAATTGCCGTGCCCCGCAATATTCAGATGTTTGCATGGAGACTAAAGCATGAATCTCTTGCCTTACACACGAATATGGCTCGAAAAGGAATCCCCATAGAGTATAGCAAATGTCTCTTTTGTGGAAAGGCTGATGAGGATGGAGCACACCTGTTTATCAAGTGTAAGTCAGCTAAAGTGGTGTGGAGGGAGCTAGCTCTGGAGCGGGAGCGGCTCCAGCTAGAGCGCATTGGGTCCGTGCATGCAATGTTCGATTTTCTTTGGGGTCTAGATGTGAAAAAGCGGCTGCATATTCTTACCTTCTGGTGGCAGTGGTGGTCCAATAGGAACAAGCTACGAGAAGGGGAGCTCCCACTGATGGCCTTTGATGTGGCTCGACGCATGAGGAGTAGCGTGTTGGAGTACTTGGAGATCTTCTGCAAACCTCCTGATACCTCGAAGCCTGATAAGTGGAGGCCCCCGGAGGAAGCTGACTACAAAATCAATGTGGACGGGTCCTTTGTACCAGGCCAACATCATGCCGGATGGGGAGTTACTATTAGAACAGTCGATGGCAGCCTTGTATGCGCCCGTGCTAGGAGACAGGAGCATATCAAAGATGCTTTCGCAGCGGAGGTGATGGCTATGTCACATGCTATTCATACTGCTGCAGACCTCGGGATCGTTCGTGTGGAGTTGGAAACTGACTCGCAGTTGGTGGCGGAAGTGCTAGACATACAAAAGGCGGATTCCTCGGTGTATGCGGCGATCATCGAGGACATGAAGTACCAGTTGAAGCTCTGGTTTTCCAAGTTTACTATTCATGTTTGTAGACGCTCTGCAAATTCTGTAGCTCACGAACTAGCCAATGTAGGCCGTTCATGTGAACCAAACCACTTCATGGAGTGGGAGTCTAATGTACCCGCCCATGTGGGCGAATGTGTCTTGGGCGATTTGCTAGCACAGTTAAGTAATGAAGCATTGCTTTGCTCTAAAAAAAGAAGTGGATTGGGGAGGTTTGAGAAGGAGGGGATTTCAGGGAATTTGATGAATCCCTTCCTTCCACCCAATCCCCTCGATTCTCCTCACATCCCCAAGTCTTGAATCCCCTTCCATAAAAACTTGTTTGGTAGACAGGTTTTGCTATAATAACTGTGATGATACAAAATAGCAACAATGCAGTTAAAAATCCAATCTTTGTCAGTTTAACAACTCGTATAATAAAATACCGAACTTCACGGGTACTTGCTCTCAGAGTATGCAAAGTAGCAAACTATATTAAGAAAACACAGAAGATAAATTGCTCCCAGACCATACAATCGGCTACAACAGGTTCATGGTTCACATAAAAACACAGAACCATATACAACGAAAAACTTGCTAAGTTGAACATTATGTTTCGTAGGCATTTTTCTATAGAAGATGAATTGCTCCTAGATCATCCAGCTTTTGAGTGACCAGAAGTTTATCCATCCATCTTGTTTAGTCTTTGCTTCTTTGGGTGCCTAAGAACCTGATGAAACAATAAGAGATGAACATGCTTATTTGTAGTTAAAACAAAACCAGGAAAGCATGTACATGAAGATACATTCTTCCATTCTGCCATTCAAATTTGAATGGAAATCTAGTAATGTTTGTTGTTTCTTTGAGCAACTCCAAAGCCCACCGTACGGTAAGAAGTGACTACGATACTCTCATGGTCTAAGGAGAAAAATCACATGTTAACACTTCGTGTTGTGTCAATTGATTACAGACGGTATTAACTCAATTCATAACAGATAAATTTGGGTCGATTCAATATGATCGTTCTACCAAGGTCACAATCTCAATGTTGTTTTAAGACAATCATTCAACTTAACAATATCCTAAGATCCAAAAAACGTGATCACCAACAACACTTGAGGTAGTCCTAGAGGAAAGACTAGGAACCTTTTATTTACGGTTTTTCATTCTACATGTGCATATGGGTTTCTACTGAATCACATATTCCAGGATCATAGCAGTTATAGCATAGAATATAAACTCTATAATTATGAATATGGAAATATAATAATATAAATATTATTGCATCTAGGGCATACTTCCAACACCCACTACCTCAGAATGTCACGACAGAGAGAGCCACAAACCGTGTTGAAGGGCAATTGTTCTGCCGAGACAACCCCTGCACCTCCTTTAGGCCACACCTTGCCCTCCATCACAAATAGAGGGAACCAAACCTCTATGCAAGGCAACAAAAACTAAGGAGCCGTCGAAGGGCACCGAACACCAAGACCTCATCGCTGCCATGAACCTCCAAGATATAGGTCAACCATCGGCACCAATATGACCAAAGAATTGTTCGTCGCCACAGATCATTTCTAACACCACCATCGAAAACTCCAACAACCCGCCAACCGCGCCAACCCGGACATTAGGCAACCAACTACAGATCTATGGGTTCAAAACAATGCCCCACGAGGGGAAAATGGCATCGAAGATGTCTTCATTGTTCGATCCAGAGAAGGACCTGATGCTTTTGCTAGAGCATAGAAAGAAGCGAGGAACAATAGCTCCCCAATGATGCCTTTATGAACGGAAGCGGCGCCCAAAGGCGTTGCCATCATCGTTGCCGTCGTGGTCGGCACTAGGATTTCGCCTGAAGCATCCCATCTCGGTCATCTCCGCATATGCCGGTCGTAGATTCTGGCAGATCAAGACCTCCCCACCCTCCTGTCAGTGCACGGCGAGCATCCCTGCTAGGTCCAACAAGAGGCATGTGATGCCACAGTCGCTCACCTCGAGCACCTGCACAAACAGGAATCGGGTCGGTTCTGGCTGCCCGCCCACACCCATTCCCTCGTCACTAGACACAACACCCCAACACCACCACAATCGGACCCTCCCGCCACCGCCACGAAGACCACTGGCCAAGCGGGCCAGTACCCAGAGGGAGCGATATCTGGGCGCATCAGATGAATCCAAGTCGACGCACCACCGCCACCACCACCACTACAACTGCCACTAACCTTCACCCCCAAACCCCCTGGGCCCTACGCCACCGACACCACGTAGTTGAAGGCACTGCCGGAGGCTATGGCAGCCTAGATCTGCACTCCTCGCAGACCAAATCAGAGCCCAAAACAACCACTGCCAATCACGTCTCTCCGCCTCTTTCTACCTCCACTTCTCCATCTCCATAGCCTGGCCACAAAGCAGCCATGTTCACTGGACCGCCGAATCCAGATCCAGAGAGAGCCACCTGCCAGCGACCGGCCATGCCACCACCTAACCTCACCATAGTGCGATGACTATTGTAGAGCACAACTCCGCCACCCCTAGCCTCCCTACCTCGTCGTCGACCACCACAAGCCACGACCACGAGCAACGACGCGTAGACCCAGATTCGCGTCGCGCAAGCCGAGGATACGACGGACACCCAGAGCTACGCCGGTGGGCTCCTCCGGTGGCGGAGAGACGAGGAGAATGGAGGGTAGGTGTAACACCCCATGTCATTAGCCACAGTAATCACTTTTGATAATGACAAGTCAGCATGTTTATCAGTGCCTAATCATCATTTGCATCATATTGCATTTCAACTTCTAGTTCAAATTCAATTAAATTCAAAGTGGAAAATAAAAGTTATTCAAATCAGAAACTAAATTGTTCATTAAATAGCAAGTAAATCAGAGACAACTCTAAAATTGAAACCAACATCATTGGAGTTGGGTAAGTGACTCAAACATCCTCAAACAGTGGCTAAAAACAATATTTATTAACCATTTATTTAATCTAAATTAGATATGAAATTATGTTTTGCCCAAACTAGTTTTTGGTGTTAGGGTATAATGCACTGATAATTATGAGTTAGGTCACTAGTTTTGTAAAAGTCATTTTGTGGTCTAACTATTTGATTACAGAAAATAAGAAATAAATAAAAAGAAAAAGACAAAAGAAAATAAAACAAAA